>CANYLF014536681.1:0-14746 GCA_948193215.1 Bocquillonia castaneifolia
GCCAAAAACTTTTAACTCAAAATTCGTAATCATAAAACTATACAACTATTTTAATTCATATTAAATTTAATTAATAAATACTATTTATTTTTATTTTAAATACAAATAAAAAATGCTCATTCACTCTGTATATCTAATTAATAAATATGATCAATTTTAATTTAGAATTTTTTTATATTTTCTTTAAATAAATATATAAATATTCAGTATTCGATATTTTTATCTATTTAAATAATTGAATATCATATATCATATATCTAAATCTTATTAAGTAATAATCGATTCGGATAGTAAATATTTAAAATTTTAAATCTAGATCTAATTTCAATTCAATAGTAACAATAAAATTAAAGTTGGACCTTGATGTTAAATAAATAAATAACTATTAATTAATAAAAAAATTATTTTCCTAATAGAAAACTTATATTTTGTAAAGGATAAAGTAAAACTAGTCCATAATTATAAAATAGAAAGTTTCTAACTCCGCATACAATTTTTATTAATAGTCTGACTATCAAATATTTATTAAGATTTATTTGATTTGAAATAAAAAATTAATTAACGAAAAATCACAAACTTTTATTTTTTAAATTATATCACATTTTTTATACTTAATAAAATAAATAATACAAATTTTTATAAAAATATAATTACGATAATAGAAATGCCTGAAATCATAAAAAAAATATGAACATAAACAACTAATTTTAAAGGAATAATTGTAATAAATATGATAGTTTCATGTTAAATTCATCTTTCTGAATTTAAAAAATTGATTTTTAAGAATAAATAATATTTTCATCATATTTGATTTTTTTTAGTTGAAAAAATAGTTTTAGACTCATAAATCCATGATTTTCTATAGAAATTTTTTTGATAATTGTTGTTATCCCGAGTATCCGGAGCCTCATTTGAAGCTCCGACTAATTCGGGTTGAGAGTTTCATTTGGAAGCATGCTCTTCCTATACGGCTCTAAGGATTAAACTCTCGACCTTTAAGTATAAAGCCTGCAAAGTCAAGTGGTTTTACCACCTAAACCAACCCATGGGTATTTTCTATAGAAATTATGTTTAAACTTTTTTAGTTTTCTAAGAAGTAGAGTACAAAATCATTTTATGATGGATCAATATTTTTATCCATAAATTTAAATCTGATTGAAATGATTTTTTTAAAGTAAATTTTTTTATTAATTTGCCTTTTCAACCTATAAACACTCCACACAAAATAATTTAGCATAGATCAACAATTTTTTTTAAGATACCTTTCTCAATTTCCTTGCACATAATAATAATAATAATAATAATAATAATGCCAAAATAAGAATTTTTGAACAAGAATTAAGAAATTTAGTAATTGAATATAAATTTTTTATTTTTGAAATATTATTGTTGGAATACTAAATTATTATTGATGAGTTAAGTATTTTAGTTGAAATTGATTTTCAATATAATAAATAAAAATATTTTAAATTTTATATGATATTAGTTTAGGACACTAAATCAGCTAAAAAATAACATCAATAATCTTGTAAAAAAAAAAGATAATACTACCTTATACTACTGCTACAAACTAAAAATCCCTTCCTTTCCTTACCTTTAATTGAAATCCACACATACTATTATTTTTTTATTAACATTACTATTATTCCATTCTTTTTTCAATATTCCTTTCCTTACCTATAATTGAAATCCTCAATATTCCTTCTCTTCTTCTTTTCAATTTTCATCCATTAATTCATTATTTATTTATTTAATTAATTACTTCACCTCAAAAATAAATTATTCTTCATTCTCTACAATCTCCATTCTTTTTTGTTTAGAGTTGTCCGTATTCTTTTTCTTCATTCATGGCGGCGGGTACAATGGCGACCGCCGCCGGAGCAGCGGTGTTGTTATACTACGTGTTGAGTAGGAGACTAGCGGCGAAAGCCGCAGATGATGGCGATCAGAGCGGAGATTTATCAAAATCGAGATCAGTACGGAGAAGGATTGCTCGTCGACCAGCACAAGCACCGGCGACGTGGCTTGAAACGATTACTACGTTGTCTGAAACCCTAAGATTCACATATTCTGAAACGTTAGGGAAATGGCCAATCGGTGATTTAGCTTTCGGTATTAATTACCTCATCAGAAAACAGGTAGGTTGATTTAATTATTTAAATTAGGGTTTTTGATTTTTTTTTTTTGTGGTAAAAGGAGAGTAAAGTTTGGATTTTTACAGTGTGATGTTTTTGCTTTTCACCACAGGGTAATATGCAAGTGGCAAGTGTATATGCAGATGAAGGGAGTAATTGTGTAAAGCTGAAAGGAATTGTAATTATAGAAGAGCTGAATAAACTTTTAAGATTGTTGACACTTTGTATGTTTTTCTCGAAGAAGCCCTTCCCTTTGTTTTTAGATTCTGCAGGTTTCTCTATGGATGATGTTCTTCTTCAGAAACCTAAAGCTGGGGTCAGTTTTAGTGTGTGTGTAATTTATAACTTTTCTATATATATGCAAGGTTGTCTTTTTTTTTTTTTATTCATGTTTTTGTGTCGATATTTTTGGGTATTGTTGTGATTTGCAGCTTTTGAAGCCAGCTTTTACTATTATACGGGATAAAGATTTGAAGTGTTTTCTTTTGCTAATTCGTGGCACGCATAGTATTAAGGACACATTAACTGCTGCAACTGGTGCAGTGGTTCCTTTTCATCATTCGGTCTTACATGATGGTGGGATTAGTAATTTAGTGTTGGGTTATGCTCATTGTGGAATGGTTGCTGCTGCTCGTTGGATTGCTAAGCTTAGTACGCCTTGTTTACTAAAGGCTCTTGCTGATTATCCTGACCACACAATTGAGGTATATACATTTTTATATATAGTTGATTGGGCTATATTTTTGTTTCTGATCTGGAAATGTATATATAGTAGAAAGGTCTGTGAGAGTGTGAGTGATTTAACTTTAAGGTTCTTGATACGGCATTGACATGGGAATGTCATAAAGAACCGCAGGGTACAATTTCCCCCTTTTGTCAACTCATGCTTCTAATTCTTCAGTTATTGCTTTAGGTTGTTGGGCATTCACTTGGTGGGGGAACTGCTGCATTGTTAACTTATATTCTGCGGGAGCAAAAGGAATTCTCGTCGAGCACTTGTGTCACATTTGCTCCAGGCATGTATTAATTTCCGCTGATTTTAGTGTGAGTTGTTCACTTTGCTTTTTTGATCTTTGCTTTTAAACTGATTAAAATCCGATTTGAAAATTGTTTTTTTTTTAATGTGCAAGAATCACATTTTTGGTTGGATTAGCATATGGAATTCTCTTGAACTTATTCTAAAATAGGAATACTTCTAGACTTAGCTTTTAGTTTTAGTCGTAATTGTCAAAGATCCAACATTTGCTTCCTTTGCTAACTTTATGCTCGTTTCATGATGGAAATGTTTGTGTCCATACCTATTCTGGATGTTGACAATTGATAGAACTAAACTATGTAAACATATATTTTTTACAACCATTCAAATAACCTATTATATAAATTGTTTGTAGAACCTTTCAAAGAATCTATGCATGAAAATCATATTGATTTTGTCAATTTAAGTGTTCCCTTCCGCATCGGAGAAATAAATTTTGCTGTCGGCTCCTAGAATTCTTAATTAGAATGATGAATGCCATTTTGTGCTTCTTGTTTAGCATAGTATGCTTTTATCTGAAGCCTTGCACTGCTTTTTTTGCAGCTGCTTGTATGACATGGGATTTAGCAGAATCAGGCAAGCACTTCATTACTACTGTGATAAATGGATCTGATCTGGTGCCTACATTTTCAACTGCTTCTATTGATGACCTTCGCTCTGAGGTGCTAAAACCGCACTTGACTTGGGGGTTCATGCTTTATCATCTATTTAGTCTTCTCATTTTAAAATGTTTATGAACCAGGTAACAGCATCATCTTGGTTAAATGATTTGCGGGATCAGGTTGAGCATACCAGAGTCTTAAATGTTGTTTATCGCTCTGCAACTGCTCTGGGATCTCATCTACCATCTATAGCTAGTGCCAGAGCTAGAGTTGCCGGTGCAGGTGCACTTTTGCGCCCTGTTTCGACTAGCACTCAGGTCAGTTCTAACTAACCCATCTGGTTTACAATCTTGAGGCTCCTGCACACTCATTTACCAGCTGTTTGCATGCACCATTTATCTTTATTCCAAGTAGGAACAGTCATCATGTGATTCACAACATAATCTCTATCTATTAAATTGTAGGTTGTGATGAAGCGAGCACAAAATGTTGCCCAAGCTGTCGTCAGAACACGTTCATCTCTATCATCATGGTCATGTATTGGTCCACGGCGTCGTGCTGTGGTTTCACCAACGAGCTCTAAAGCAGAGGATTTGCCAGAAGCTTCTGTAGTGTCTGAAACTTCTGAAACTCTCATGACTGAAGTCCGAATTGAAGACTCGGTCCAGCACAACCTGGAATGTAATTCAAGCAGTGGATCAGGGCATGATGATACCGAGGAAGATGAGCCACTTCTTTCCGGTGATCGGGTCATTAGTTCATCAGTCATTGAGGATGTCACTGAAGGTGAGTTGTGGTATGAACTGGAGAGGGAGCTTAAGAGGAAAGAATCCGAAGTTGATATTCAGGCTCAGGAAGAAGAAGCTGCTGCTGCAAAAGAGATCACCGAAGAAGAGAATGTACTGGCGAATGCAGCAGAATCCAACAATTCCATAAATACAACTGATGTATCAGACAGCCAACATTTCTATCCACCTGGTAGAATCATGCATATTGTTTGCATGCCCGCCTCAGACACCAACACTGCCAATGTAGATCATCATGGAGCTCCCACTGAAGAACACGTGGGTATATACAAAACTCCTAGAGAACTGTATAGTAAGATTCGCCTTTCAAAAACAATGATAAATGATCATTATATGCCCATGTATAAGAAGATGATGGAATTGTTAACTAGGCAACTGCAAAATGATGAAGATTGTAATTGTGCTCTTTTACAAGATCAACTATAACAGAAAAGAATATATTGCGTTTCTACAATATAGACACTGAATGTTCTACTTAGTCTTTTGAGTTTAAAATTTTGTCATGTAACTCATGTTCAATTGTTAATGTAGGGCGAAATATCAATATTGTGAAATGCTTCCAAGAGTTGGTAGTAAGCAAGGGGATCAGATCGTTAGATATTGCTATTAAAGAATAAAGATGATGTTAAGTTTGGGTAAATAATTAAACATAATTAAATATAGAGTTACTCTAGTCATAGTTGGAGAATAGATTAATAAAGGGCTTTCAAAATTAAGAGTTGTGAGCCTCAACAGTGAGAGGCTTCCAAAAATTGACGGGCAGGACCACCTAAAGTAGGGCGGAGCCTGCTCGCCTTTGAGATGTGTGTTCGATGTACAAGGTGTCGGCACGACCCGCCGTCTCTATACGATCATTGACGAGTCGCCTTTCACCTCTGACAGGACGAGTTAAGTTTGTAGTTTCGCTTCCTACTTTTATTTATATCTGACTCAAAAAAACTGTCTATGTAGTTTTCCGATGTGGGATCTAATTTTGAAGAAAGAATTGAGACCAATCTGGTTGTTATGAGTCGTAACTTATAAGACTCTACATGGCCTCACGTGGGCCTGTTTTCTTTTTTCCGCTTTATAACATTTGAAGTTAAACAAATGGGTAATTACATTTTAACCCCTGTGCTGGTCAGAGGGGACAAAATGTTAAGGATTTGCAATTTTGTACGCTTGTGTTGTCTCATGCCCATGGTCTCCCTCTTGACAAAGGCTCCACAAAGATGTAACTGCCAGTAGGCTATATGTCAAAATGGAGATGCCATATCAATTTCTTCTTTTAATAAAATTTGTAATTAAAGCTGTCAAAGTGTCTATCCAAATGCAAATGTATGAAAGCTGACAATTCAGCTTCACCACGTCTGCTTGCAACAGAATAACACCTCTAATTTATACAGAGACCAACATTTTATTAATCACTTCATAATTCAGACACTTTCCTTCAATCATGGCTCAATAATATTTTTATTAGAGCATGTTACACTAAACACTCTTGAACATTTCAATCACAGCTTTCATTGGCCCCATCAGAGACAACGGGGTAAATAAGATTGAAGGAATCAATATTTGAATACAATCTCCAAAAACGCATGGATCTGCTGTTGATTGTCATCTCCTTAGCCACCATAACGGGTCTTGAGGGACTCTGGGGGCTCTTCTTCCATTATACCTGCACCTGTTGTTGCTAGATACTCCCTGATGGTTGTTTTACGATCTCCAAGGAATGTGTGATCCAAAAAGTTCTCATAAGCTGCGCTTCCAAGATTTTTCACTGCCAATACACTGCAGGACAAAGAAAGTTGAACAAGAAACAAGTTTAATGAAAAGTATTTTGTACTTCTTTTCAGTCTGACTAAACAAAATGCCTTCAAGTGATTAATTTGGAAACTCAAGAAAAAACCTATGCGGAGAGCAAACCAACTCATTTAATAAACTGAATGATTGCAAATTTGTTGGCCAGTTTAAGGATTTTATCAAGCAAATTCCATCAAGTTACTTAAAAACAAACCAATTAAATTAGCTCATTTAAATGACAGCAGGATAACCAGAAACCATTGATCATCTACTACACACTGTAAACTTGTAATGTTGAAAAGTGCAAATCTTGTCATGTCAGTTCAACTTTTGGACACTGGAGTTTCAACCAACTAAATATGGAAAAAGGTCTTTCCTAACATAAGGAATGGATTACGGAGCTCAAAACAGTAGCCTATCTAGCTTCAGCTTAGCATTTAGTTAGCCCTCGTTCTACTTGCAGAGAAATTTCATGAATTAAGACATTTACATTTAAGCATTGCTGCTTTGACTTTCACATGCAAAACTAATAGCTGTTCTACTTCTATAGGATACGGATTTTATTTTTTTTTTTGAGGGAATATAGGATGTGAATTATATGCAAACATATTTCACTGCCATAAAATATGCAGCTCCTCTTTAATAATTGCTTTGCTACCATCTCACGTGCCTCAGTAGATAAAATAGTTTTAGATTGGGAATCCAAAAATTGTCAGCAAGAAACTCTGCAATTTGGTGCACAGCACAAATAAGGCTATGATGACACTTGATAGTGAAGAAGTAGCACTCACCAGTGTCGAAGATAAGTGCGGCACGGTAGGATATCATCTCTCCATATCTTATCAATGTTATACCTTCCATAATGTTGAAAATAAATCTCCTTGCTTCCTGCAAAAAAAATTAGATAGCAGATATGCAACGCTACACTGTATTACTATAATCGATTGAGTAAAATTTAGGAAACAAAGAATAATGATGTCAATCATGAATTCAGCCCACACAAGTTCAAACATTATGATGCCTAATATGTCAGAACCTTAAAAGGTTAGCTTGTTAAGTGCAGACAACTCTCAAGGTAACAGAAATTTTGAAAGTTTGAAATTTTGAATCACTGATTAGTTCAGATTGCAGAAATGTCACCAGAAAGCTGGCAAACAAAATCATGAAAAATACATAAGCAGCAGCAAGCAATGCCTCATAATATTTCTTTCTTAATGTTTCGTGCCAACCAACTACTCGTGTATGACACATTTGCAAACCATTTGCAGAAGACAGGGAAATAAATAAATAAACATACCTTTACATCTAATCTGAAAAAATTCCCCATCGCTGTAGCGTGCACAAAGCACCTGCAAACCATAATCGGTTTTATTCTTTTAACCAGAAAATTCATTTGCTAATGCGAAGCAATTTAAAGAACATAGTATAGATATAATCTACCGCTGGATTATCAAATGGCTTGCCGTCAAGTGTTTCAGGCACAACCTGCATTTTTGTTAAACCAAATAAATAAATTGTTCAATTAACTTAAATCTTAATAAAAATAATAATAACAAAAAAAAATCACTCACAGATAGAAATCGGAACTCAAGCTCTCTCTCCATAAAAGCAGGAATCTGACTTCATTAAACAACCATACACACACATTTACTATATTATATTATGCATAAAACAACCATTTGTAAAATATAATATTAGTTAATCGATTAATTTAATTACCTCAGATTTATTAATCTCAAAAACTGTAACTATAAGACTTTCACCTTCACAAGGCTCCACGCTCAAGCTAGAAATTTCCTGCAGTAAATTTTTTTTTTAAAAAAAATATTTATATAATTAAAAAATTTTATGGCTAATGTAAAATTAGTACCTTAGTGTGAGGGTTGGCAATGCCACGTTGGAAAAATATAGGTGCCACGTGAGCAAACACTCTTCTAAAGCCATTTAATCTGCCGACTCTAAAATTTACCAGTTCTGGAAATGTGCTTCTTGCGCTTCTCTCTGTTCCACAATATCAAATCAAATTAATAATATATCAAATAAAAAAAACATAACAATAAATCACGTGAAAATTGTGATGATAGCACGTGCCGGAGAGCAGGGAACCGAAACCGCATATGGAGATGAGGCCGGAAGAAGGAGAGATAAGGCTGTGAAAATCGGAATCCTCTTTAAGTTCGGTTACTGTGGATGCTTGAGAGATTGATGACGACATGATTGTTATTGTTCTTCTTCTTATCGATGAATGTTTTGGCTGGAAAGTTTCACGGCGGCCGGAGAATTTGAATGAAGAGAGTAAAATTGGTGAGGAGAATAAGGTTATCGACGAGTGAATCGGACGCCGGTGAAAAGCGCGTGGTGAGGGAAAGAAGGGGAGAGTGAGGGGTAAGGAGGTAGTCATCAAGGAAATGAAGAAGAAGAAAGAAGAGCAATTTGACTATTTGAGTGGCTTAATTGAAATTCGATAAAAATGATAGGGATATTTCAATCATAAAGAAGAAAAAAGAAGTTTTTATTTTATAGTTAGATTAAATTACTAATATACCCTTTCTCCTATAACTGCATTTTTGTAGCAACCATACGACGTCGTTCTCCTCTGCATTGCATTCTTGTTGCTGCTGTGTGCTTTTCTCTGCTTCAGAAGTCTCTTCTTGCTGCGAGCTAAGCTTGAGTAGAAACGAAACGATGCCGTTGAAAAGGTAAGCATCGAATATGAAACCTTATAATTAAATAAGACTAATATAATAGTAACGAAACTGAAAGTGGAAGTGTTTGTGTTATGAAAATTAGGGTATTGCATTGGCAGCCAAATGCAGGAACGACGGTGAACACGCAAATACTGAACGAAGTGTGTCAATGCGTAGAGAGCATCAATGGAGTTAAAGAAGGCAGATGGAAGGCTACTTTAACCTCTTATAAACCCATGGTTCGAGGTACGCCTTTTTTAATTATTATTTTATCATTCTATTATAATTAATTAATTAATTGAAAGAGTTGATTTTTGATGAAAAAAATGATAGATCCATCAGCAAGTCAAGAATTTCCAAAAGATTTTTTGGGGTTATCATTACCAGAGCAACCAAACAAGTATTATTTCATGATAAGGGGTCAAAGGCTTGTTGTTGAAGCGGATTCTTCCATTCAGACTATTATGGAGAAACTTCAGTCTTATAAATCTAGGGTTGCTCTTCTTTTTGAGGTTCCTTTCTTTTCTTTTCTTTATAATTTTTTTTATTATAATTTTGTTATCAAAGATTTATTTTTTTTTGGGTGGCATGTGTTCAGGGGTTTCAGTATCAACTAGGGGATTTTCAATTGAAGGTGGGAAAAGTTGCTCCTAGTCATTCTGAGAATATGAGAGGAATTGTTATGGAGGTAATTGACATTTTAAATTTTAAATTATAATTATGATTATAATGTTAGCATCTTTTTTCATGTTGAGTAGTTTTATTTCAAATTTGGTCTTTGTTTATTCATGAATGTCTATGGATTTGTTCTTTTGATTTCTATGCGTGCTAAGGCGACCTAGATTTTTGAATGTTTCTCAGTCGTTTCATGTTTTGAAATTAGATTTCTGGACTAGTTGAATTACCACCATTTGTATTCATCTGATTAATATTAGTGTGATTAACCTTACCAACTGCTGAGCTTGCGCTTCATCTTCCTTTTGGTCAAAAGGTTGATGTTTCTCTAACCAAAAGTGCAAATTCATTAGCAGAATTCCTGCTTCTTAATGGTTTTTATTGTTGATTAAAAAACCAAAGCAGTTCAGCTGATCTTATCATTTATGAATCAGTGGAGCACTGAGCAGGATAGTTTCATAGGAAATTCTTAAATGGTTTAGTTTTCTTATTCATTGACATCATTCAGAATGTCATATCATAATTTTATAGAGTATCTCACTCATTCTTATGGATGCTTTTAATACATGTTCAATCTTTGTTTATTCATTGATAAACGTGATCCATTTTTATTCTACTTGTTTGTTTGAAGGTGGAGTATCTTCCCATATCTTCAATAGAGAAAGGTAGGCCGATCATGGAAGAATTTGTAGATATATGGCAAGAAGCTATCTCGAAGAGATCACTACCTGGACAGTTTATGCATATAGAACCTAACTTTGCTGAATATGGTCTCATTGATCAGTATACTCCGCAGCACACAGCTCTGCAATATGCAAGTGTTGTATCTCAAGTGATTGCAACACAGTCATTGCAAGCAAGCAGAAATTAGGAAGTGAATTCAGATACTATGTTTACTGTGGAAGTGACTGTTTTGTTAATAAGTTAAAGAGTATGTTATTTGATTTCATATGTTATTAATCCTAATATCCTTGTGTGTTCTTTCAGTTCCAGAAAAAATAGTGGAGAAGAAATGAGTTTAGTCTGTTGTATTATACAAGCTGACCGAAATACATTGAAAAGGCTGATGATTTAGGTGCAGTTTACTCTATGTTCATACATGACATTCGTGCTGCAACAAGGTTCACATTTACACACAACATTTGCAGTAGAAATCCAAACGAAATCTCTTAAGCTTGTTTCAAGTCCATCACAGGATTGAGTTTTGGAGGTGGTGAATCATGAAAGAAGAGGCATATGGCTGAGATATCATCTATAGCGATGCCCCTTCTCTTAAATCTCCATGCACGAACAGCAGACTGCACCAGCTTCTTGGCTGCCTTCTGCCTGTCCATGGTTGAAGAAACAATCTGCACTGCTTCTTGGTTGGAAATAACATCCCATAGCTGGGGGAAAAAAAATAGTTAATGATACTTAGTTGAGAACGCTGAAGTACAGTATAGTTATATAATACAACTATGATTCGTTCTACTTTTAATTTGTTTACTAATTGCTTGAAAGCTGAAAGACTTGATTAATTTCCTGTTGTTTGTTGTCATCTAAAGGAGAAATTGATTCATTTGTGGTGATAAAAAGCATACCCCATCTGTAGCCAAAATGACAAACTGATCTCTGCTTGTTATGCTTCTCTGGGTAACATCGGGAGTGGAAATGAGTCCAAAATCTTTGACGCAGTGATCACCGAAAGCTCTGGACAGTGCTAGCCCTGGTCTCTTCCCATCAGGCATCCACACCCTGTAAACTCCTGGCTCATCATGCAAACAGAACACTCGACCATTCGACTGTTTGATCCTTTCAGCCTCCTCTACAATCATCATCAGAAGACACACACACATCCTCTTAAAGTAATAAAACATTACTTAACATCAATTGCACATTGAGGAGGAAGAGAAGAACACTAACGAGGTAAATTGGGTTTGAAATCGGTGGTAAGCTGATGTGGCACCAAACTTCCATCTCCAGAAATGGTTGCCAACACGGCACGGGAATCGCCAACGTTTGCTATAATCAGATGCTCACCCTGAAGACAATCAGATAGCAAGCAATTAAACTTGCAATAACATAAGAAAATAGAATTGTAGAAAGCGACTGTAAATTACCTGTTTAACAACTGTCAAAGCTGTGCTACCACTTGAAAAGGCATCAATTGCAGGATGCTGCTTGAGTTCCTGATCGATGGTAGCATAAGCTTTCAAGTAGGACTGTTTCCAAATATCAAATTGATGGAGATTTCTATCCATTTCCATCTCAAAATCCATGTCAAGAGATGTCAGTGCAAGATTTTCTTGCCAATTGCACAACAAAGAAGATGGAACAGATTCTTTAACTCTTTTGGCAACTACATGCCCCCATGGACCATGCCCATCAAAAATCCCACAAAATATCATGTCTTCTTGGCATCCAAATTCCTACCAATAGCCACACAATATCAGCATTTAGTATTCAGATCCAACCTAACTGACCGGGTTTAACTCATTGGTATTGTATTGGAGTTTCTTCCATAACATCTCCAATTTCGAGATTTCTTACCTGAATCAGTCTACTTGACCATATGAGACTGATTTGTGGAATCCACTTAGAGTGAGATTCACATATTTGTCTCACAATCCATTGGACCCTAATTTAAACAAGAGTTTTCCCTTACCTTTATTGAAATCTAGAAAGAAAGGACTGGCCTATTATCTCTAACACACTTTTGGACAAATTATAATATCAAGTAATGTAACGTTTGATATTTAACTGAGTTGCATGATTGGGAAGAAAATATAGTACATGATTGGTTAATATCCTCACTAAAAAAGCATATAATAAAAAAAACAAATAATTTGTAACAGTACTTCAAAACAAAAAAAGAAATTACATTCTCAAAAATGAGGATTTTGAAGATTTAATTGAACCACAAAACCTCCAAAGTCCATATCTTTTCTCATCTTCCTAAACACAATATCATGTTTAAAACATGTCATAAAAAAAACCCTCATTTATTTCCAAAAACACCAATCCAAATGTAGTGTAAATCTAACAAAACCACTAATCACATATTAGAGGCTAATTAAGTCCAAAAAAAGGGATTAACTCCAAATGGGAAAAGCATACATACCTCCCACACAACCAAACAATCCTGATTAATTCCCTTCTGGCCTCTCTTGGAACAGACTGAGGCAAAATTGTTAGATTTGTTGGACTTAACAATGCCTGAAGAAGAAGACAACATCAATTCATTCTTTCTTGCATCCTTTGCTAGTGCTTCTGCTGCTTCTTTTCCAACATCTTTTTGAGAATTCCTTCCTTTCTTGATCAGCACAGTCTTAGCCAATCCATCAAATATAGATGGAAAAAGCACCATTATTATATATCTTTAAAGCCTGATCACACACAACACAACCACTTCATCACTTTCAAATCATTAATTTGCCCTCTTAACAATCAACAAAACCATAACTTAATTGACATGTGAAAAATAGATACAGGAAATTAAACAAGAGAAGCAAAAGCGAACTTTTCTATGATATTATTTTAAGAGTCAAAAAGAATATTGAAAACCTTCTTCTTGTCCAAGTTGGTCAATGAAAATTTGAAGAACGATCACTGTTTGCTGAATTTCACCCCCTAACCAGCCGGTATATGACGTCACGCCGGTAAGTTAATATATTACATGGATATTCAAAGGCTTCTTCTTGTTGCTTGTACTCCATTTCTGTCTTCTTTCAGGTTTTTCAAGTTCAGTAATTACTACGTAACGTATAGCTAACTTTGCAGTAACTATAACTTGGACCGATGGTGAAATGACAATAATGCCATTGCTTATTTTATTGGATCACATATAAATATTTGTATAGAGCGAGGGGCATTTTTGGGACATTGACTATTGCGTGATCATATTTGGCTCAAGTGTGCTTTAGATAATGATTAATCAAAGATTAGTTAATATTTAAATAATTTTATATTAAGGTCGGTCAAATCTTCTCAAGTCGGCTTAATTAGTAATAAAATGTGTATGCTTCTTTGCAATATCACTACATAATGCTTATGATTAATAAATAAATGGGTGTTCATAAAACGTATAAATTAGTATATGATAGTGAAAGATTGGGTTTGTAGTGAATAAATTAAACAATAACTAATGGTTGTAAGAGCACCTCAATAAAATTGTATATCTTCAAGAACTTTCATGCTGATGAGAATGGTTAAAACAAGAGTTTAAACAATTGTTTGATTGAGAAAACCTTTTTTTTTTCAATAAAAAATAATGTTTGTGCATAGTTGCAACTAACTAAATTCGAGTAAAATATAATAACTCATATGTATGCATGTATAAATAAATTGATGACACTTAAAAACAGAAAGGACAAATGTTTACTGTTGTATTTAAATCAAAGGTTAGACTCAGTCTTATTTATTTTTTCAACAACTAACCATCAGCAGTTATTTTATGTTGTATTTATGGGTTTGAGTATTTGCCCTTCAAATAACGGCCACAGTTTGCTTGAAGAATAAATCTAGCTGCCACTATTAATCCTTATAGTTATTTGTAGTGATCATTATCTTTTTTTCTTTTTAATCTGTGTTCTGGGGATAGATCATAGGATTATTAGTTGGTAATGTTAGTAATATATATTTTATGTGTGAGGGAGTGGTTAATGTTGGTAACATATATTTTATAGGCGAGGGAGAGCTGAGGTGGAAGGATTCAAATTCCTAGATTTATTCACGGTCTGAAACCGAATTAAAATTGAAATCAAATCGAAGATTTTAATTCTTTTAAAAAATGAATCAGAATCAAATTTTAAAGGATGGTTTCAATTTTAGTTTTGGAATTAACGATTTGATTTTAATTTTTAATTTATAAAATTAAAGTTTACAGTTTGAATTGAAACCGTTAATTTCCAGTTCTTGATTTGTCATTGAATCTTTGGTTTCAATTTTTAAAACCACCGGTATAATTTCAATTCAAAACCAACATCTAAACAGATGCATCTCACACAATATCCGTGGGGTTTTTTTTAGCACATGTCATATGTGC
>CANYLF014537231.1:0-11864 GCA_948193215.1 Bocquillonia castaneifolia
AAGAAGTTGCCTCCCAAATTTACCATGCCTGATATGTAGAAATTCAATGGAACTGGAGATCCCAAGCTTCATCTTAAGCAATATGGATTTATCATGGCAGGCACACCACCTGACAGTGAACAAAAGGTGGGGGTGTTCCCTCTATCTTTGACTGGGGTAGCCCAATACTGGTACCATCGGCTACCAGCCACGATCCAGTCCAGCTGGAAGGAACTTTGTGAAGCATTCATGGGGAAATATGCATACAACACCAAGCTGGAGGTTTCCTTAAGAGACCTGGAGATAACCAAACAGAGGTACAACAAACCTTTTGCAGACTTCTTGACCAGATGGAGAAACAAAGCAGCGTTACTCAAGGACAGACCTTCAGAAAAGGACCAAGTCAGAACAGTGGTCCAGAATGTACTCCCTAACCTGGTGGAGACTCTACAGATAATGAATCCTAAAAATTTTGCTAGCCTGTATGATGATGGGTTACAATGCGAGGAGATAGAGTTAGAAAAGAAGAGGAACCAGAAGGGAAAAGCCACATATAGCCAGCCCTCAAACACCAAAACCGCAGATGTAAACTGAGTAATCACCAACGGGAAATTTTCCAACTTTAACCAACCACTGTCCAAAGTATTCGAGAGACTAGAGAGACAAAACCTAAAACTAGAACCAGCTAGATTCCCACCCAACCAAAACTCACTTGGTTAAAACCCTGACGCCTTTTGCAAATTCCACCTAACCCTCGAACATTCTACTGATAACTGTCTCAAACTCAAACACTCTATCCAAGATCTAATCGAGATGGGCAAGATCACTGACCCAGACAACAGACCTCCTAGTACCAAACACAATCCTTTACCAAACTACCACAGAGTACCTCCCCCTAACCAAAATATGTGTATTGAATCTGGTTTTTCTGAAGTTGAGGTTTTAGCTTCTTTCGAGTCTGACTCTACCTTGACGGATATGGCTACCAACCATGTAAAACATATGAGGGAAGAACTTCTACGGTTAGGAGATTTGACTGGCCTTTACAAGCTACAGATGAGTTTTGATGAGCAAGTCAAAAATGTGTATATGTTTGATGCCTGGTATCCCTCCAGCGAAGATGAAGCGGAGCTAGAAGATACTTTCCATTTGACTCAGAATGATGATTCCTTGTTACAAGTCACTTGGAGTGGCAGAGATTATCTGAGGAAACATCTTGATATCCCAAAATCTAGTCATCAGAGGAATGGTCTAATCTCGGAGACAGGGAAAGATATTATGGAGGTCAGAGAAGACCTAATAATAGAACAGTTGAAGAAAACCAAAGCCAATGCAAACATCTAGGATGTGTTGGTGTATTCTGAGTCGCACAGGAAAGCTTTAGTGGATGCACTGTCCAAGATCAAAGTTCCTGAGGATGTTTCACCTGAGAACATGGTTGGGTTGATGTTGGATAGGAAGATGGATGAGATTACATTCTCTAATGAAGATCTACCTCTGGAGGGTCCGGAGCACAACAAGGCTTTATACATTACTACTGAGGTTAATGGCAAAAGAACATCATGTGTTATGGTTGATGATGGATCTGCTGTCAAAGCTAGGAGTTTCAGCTACTGACTTACAGCCATCCGATTTAGTCATCTAAGCATATAATGACTCAAAGAGGAGTGTAGAGGGTACCTTCACTACTAGGATCAAAGTGGGTCCGATTGAATTTGAGGTAAACATCACTATCTTAGATATTCCTATGACATTTGCAGTTCTGTTGGGCAAGCCGTGGTTTCACTCCCTAGGAGGGGTCCCATCCACACTTCACCAGAAGATCAAATTCCCTTGTGAGGGAGGCATTTTGACTATTAATACTGAGCCGGTCCAGTCAATAGAAGTGCTATAAGCTACACCTAGGGGTGAAATTTCCCTTATCGGGTTTCAGATCATGGGAATCAGACGAGAATATATGGGCCCATAAGTCAATTTCATGCTTCAAAAGATGAACTATCTCCTGGGCCTCGGGTTAGAAAAGAACCAACAAGGGGTCACTACACTTCCAGACTTCAGGACTTAGACTACCCGCCACGGTTTGGGATACACTGGAGAGTCTTCACAAAAGGAGAAGCAGAGTTTTATCAAAAAGGGAGGTCTGTATGAATGCTTCGTGCCGGAAGTTTAGAAGACGCTGAAGGAAGCTGTAAGCAATAAGAGCTCTATTTTGATCCTAGAAGAACTTATCACTAAGAATCTGGCTGCTAAAATGGAGGCATTGGCAATTCAAGAAGAGGCTGAAGATGGCAAGGAAGCTGCTGTGAAGGCAGAAGGTGACAAGGAGGCTACTGCCTAGCTAGGCTATTCTAATGTTGATACTTTTATTTATGATGCAGTTATGGAACATTTCTATTCTATTGATGTAATAACTCCTAACCTTTTTGACGAGGAGGAAGTGTTTGTTTCCAAGGTCAATGATATAAACACCGACTTTGCTTACTTGTGTGATGTTCATCTTAATGGCACTGTGCATTTCATTAATCATATCATGAGCATGTTTAACATTAATTCTGTACAAAAAAAATGCATTCAATTTAGGTACAAAAGGAACACCACAGGAAATACTGATCGCGTCTAATGTGACCCCTGAAGAGTGAGTGAGATTCGAACATATCCTCAAGAAATGGAAGGAGGTATTTGCCTGGACCTACGCAGACATGCCTGGGATTGATAGAAGCATAGCAGAACACTTCATTCCTACTAATCCTAACAAGAAGGCAGTCAAGCAGAAGCTTAGGAGATTGAGACCAGAATGGGCACAGTTGATTAAAGAGGAGATAGCCAAGCAATTGAAGGCAAAGTTCTTAGAAGTGGTTAAACACCCAAAGTGGTTGGCCAACATAGTCTTAGTCCCTAAGAAAGATGGCAGAGTCAGAATGTGTGTAGATTTCAGAGATCTGAATAAGGCATCACCAAAGGATGATTTTCCTCTTCTTCACATTGATGTGCTTATTGACAGTTCGGTGGCCAGTGCCATGTACTCTTTTATGGATGGGTACTCCGGATACAACCAAATCATGATGGTTGTGATCAATTAGATGAAGACGTCTTTTGTGACAGAATACGGTACTTATTGCTACACAGTAATGCCGTTCAGACTGAAAAATGCGGGGGCAGCGTATCAGAGGATGGCTACAACCTTGTTCCATGACTTGATGAACAAGGAAGTGGAGGTCTATGTAGATGACATGATGGTTAAATCACCTACTTGGGAACAACACTTCGATGCCCAAGAAAAATTCTTAGTAAGAGCAGCCAGATATAATCTGAGACTAAACCCAACAAAGTGTGTATTCGGGGTAACAGAAGGCAAACTGTTGGGACACATAGTCAGTAGAAGGGGATAGAGGTGGACCTAGATAAAATCAAGGCTATTCAAGAAATGTCGCGTCCAAAAACAGAAAAAGAAGTCAGAGGATTCCTGGGAAAAATCCAATATGTCAGCAGGTTCATCTCGCGTTAACCATGATCTGTGATCCCATCTTCAAGCTATTGAGGAAGAGCCAGCCTAAAGAGTGGAACCCTAGTTGCCAAGAGGCATTCGAGAAAATAAAACAGTACCTGTCCAATCCACCAATACTACAACCTTCTAAAGCTAAGAGACCACTGATCTTATACATGGCACTAGAAGAAGAAGCTATTGGTGCAATGGTAGCTCAAGCAGATGGATCAGGGATGGAGCATGCGGTATACTACCTTAGTAAGAAGTTATTGTCTTACGAGGCCAAGTATGATATAGTCCAGAAGACTTGTCTGGCAGTTATTTGGCTACTCGCAAGCTCTGGCATTACTTTCAGTCCTACCAAGTAGAAGTGGTGGCGAAGATTGACCCTTTGCGATACATGTATGAAGCCCTTGTCCTAATTGGGAAGCTGGCTAAATGGTTAGTGCTATTGACTAAGTTTGACATCTAGTACACGACCAATAAGATAATCAAAGGGCAGGCAATTGCTGAATTCTTGGCCCTCAATCCAAAAGAGTCAGACGAGCCATTTGAATTTGAGTTCTCTGATGAAGGCCTTAATGCGATAGAAGTTTAGGGGTGGATTTTATACTTTGATGGAACAGTAAACCATAAAGAAGCAGGGGTAGGTGTGCTACTCATAACACCTAAAGGGGAACAGATTCCACTTGCTAAGAAGTTAGAATTTTTGACCACCAGCAACATGGCCGAATATGAAGCATGCATCTTCGGACAAGAATCAGCAAGCTCAGTAGGGGCTAAGGAAATCTTAGTCTATGGGGATTCAAAATTGGTTGTCAGTCAAGCAACAGATGAATGGGAAGTCAGAGATGAAAAATTGAAGCCGTACATTGAACACTTACAACTGGTCAAAGGCTGCTTCCAAAAATGCCATATGTTTCACCTACCAAGAGGAGAAAATCAAATGGCCGATGCTCTAGCCAGACTTGCCTCAATATGGGAGGATACTGGCAAGGTACAGATAAAGCCTTTGGTAATGATGAAAGTTAGACAGCCATGTTACCTAAGGGAGGAGATAGTGTGCTCTACCGGGCCCCAAGAAAAGCCCTGGTTCTATGATGTCTTAAGATGCCTAGAAACACGGGAGTACCTAGAGGAAGCAACAAGTAAACAACGCTTTGCCATACGACTCCAGTCCAGAAACTACACTTTCCATGAAGGTGTGTTATACCGAAGATCACCTGCTGGAGTACTTCTTAGATGTGTCACAAAAGAAGAAGCTGATGGGATCATGAATGAAGTTATGCATGAGTTTATGGGCCTCATATGAGTGGGCCTGTATTATCATTGAAGATTCAGAGGCAAGGCTATTACTGGGATACCATGGACAAGGATTGCATCAGAATTGTTCGCAAGTGCCACAGCTATCAAATATACGGAGACCAGATTCGTATCCCATCGTCATAATTACACAATCTTACTTCCCCATAGCCTTTCTCTGCTTGGGGAATTGACATCATGGGAACCATAAAACCTACTACCTCAAATGGTCATAAATATATCATTGTGGCAGTTGAGTACTTTACCAGATATGTGGAAACTGTCTCACTCCCAACGGTTACTACACACAGCATGATAGAATTCCTAGCCAAGAAGACCAAATGCAAATTTGGGCTTCCCCATCACATAGTGTCAAACAATGGAGTGCAATTCCAAGGGGAAACAGTTGACTTTCTGAGAAAGAATGGTATAAAGCACCACAAATCATCTCCTTATAGACCGTAAGCCAACGGAGCTGTTGAGGCTGCTAACAAGACTGTCAAAAAGATACTAGCAAAGATGGTCAAGACATACAAAGATTGGTCAGAGCAGTTACCATATGCCATTTTCAGATACAACACCACCATCAGAAGTGCAACAGGGCAAACACCTTTCTATTTGGTGTATAGGGGAGAAGTAGTGCTTTCGATAAAAATGCAATGCAGGTTGCTTTAGGTAGTGCTAGAATCACAGTTACTAGAGACTGAGTGGCAGAGAAGAAGTATAGAAAGCTTTTATCCTTGGAGGAAAATAGAAAGAAAGCCATCTACCATACACAAATGTACCAACGGAGGATGGCTAGATCATTCAATAAGAGCATCAAGCCCCGTGCCATTAAAGAAGGAGATTGGGTCCTGAAGCAAGCCAGGCCCGTTCCTTTTGATCCCCGAGGTAAGTTCAAACCAACCTGGGAAGGTCCGTACATGATTGTGAAAGTCCTACCAAAGGGGGCAATCAGGATTTCAGATTTGGACGGCAATGAATTCACTTAACCCATCAACATGGATAGGCTGAAGAAATACTACCTCTGAAAAAAATAATAATAAAAAAGGAAAAAAATGATGAATGAAATGAATGATGATTTGAGAGAAAATTTCCAACTGGAAAACCCGTGAAGGACAGTTGGTAACGGGGGGCATATTATGTGTGATCAGTACAGTACGCTTTTGTAAATAAAAGAGTGCATTACATTAATAAAATAGAATTATTGATAAACATTGTCTTATTTATGATAACAGTGAAATGTTTACATCTGTTTGAAAAGAAAACATTCCTAAAGCATAGGCAAAGGCGGATATGAGACCACCTAATGCCTAGTGTTTCCATACTACATTTGGCTTGCATTATACATGGTAGTCATGTCCCTGGAATGAGAGACGGATGGTTCACAATTTTGCAGCACAACCCAGGCCTTGTAAAATTCATCAGTCACAGTACTACTGTGGAAAGTCACATTGATAAGTCGGCATCTACCGCCCCACCTACGGCGGATCAGGTCGAGCAACTGGGGCTACAGAAGAGAACTCTCAAAGTTAGGTAGTATAGGCGTGATGCGTTGAGCTTGCCTGTATTAGTGGCAGAGCCTAGATGAGGTGTATAAATTGGAAAGGTGCAGTCCGGCCAATGGAACGCACCTGTTAAAAAGCTATACTGTCACTTCTATTAGGGACCACCATGGACAATGCCAGCGGATATCATCCTCTTGTCTGTTATTCAGAAAGTCATCCCATTCAGCTTCCATCAGATTAAGTGCAACGTGAGAAAGACTACGGGTCATCAACTGCCTGGGCGTGTAGGGGTTCAAACTCCTAGGAATCTCCAAAAGGCCCAACCTTTCCCTCAGCCAAATCTACCACATTGACAGTCAAATAATAATAATAATGATAATGATGATGATGATGATGATGATGATCATAATAAAATAATAATCCTAAAAATAGCAATAATAATAATAATAATAAGAAAAGCACTATCTACCTGTAAAAGCATAGGACTACCCTTAAACCGACCACCTTGAGAAACACTATCCAAGCTGATGAATGTTGCAGCCAGAATGATAGGAAAAGGGTCTACACTGGCCTCCACCTGACTAATAATGTGAGTGATTTGAATGTCACCCATGCCATCTGGGTCAATTAGCAGGTAAGCTGCATACAAAGAAAAAGCAAGGATTCTTCGCCAAGCAAAACAGCCAGTGGTTTTATGTTTACAGTTCTCCAGCAACCCAAACAGTCTCAGCATTCCATGATTCGAGTATGCCAGCAAGGCCCGGGGTGGCAAGTCAAAAAGTGGAACCGTGAAGGCTGGAAAATTCAACTCTAGGCTGGGCAAAGCTACATGATTTGAAGAGGGAGTATAACTTTTACCCAGAATAGTAGCAAATTCTTCAGGCAGGGGGCATATTTCAACGTCATTGAAATGGAGCACATGATCTCGGTGACTCCAACACTTAGCAGCACTCCTAAGAAAGTGTTCATCAAGAGCTATACCCCTCATAGAAATTAGGGGGGACAATGCAAAATCCATGCAGGTAGTTCCATTTTTGGTGACTAGAACCCAAGAACTCTCTAATGTGACCCTCAATCATCGACGAGGTAGGGGAAAGAAGTGAACTCATTGCAAGAACAAAAAATAAGAACAAGAGCAAAGCAAGAAAATAAGCAAAAAGGGACTATGGGCACATGTAAAAGAAATGAAGCAGCTCCCAAATATAGATGGATTGCGTGCATAGAGATTGGGAGGACCTCTCTTTAGATCATGAGTTGGCAAACATGCAAGAGCCGGCCTTTAGCAGAAGCAAGAAGAAAACGGATGAGTGGCATGATATCTGGCGAAGCAACGACAGCTGTCAAAAGGACTACATGCAGCGGCCTAATGATCCGGTCGGATAATTGAACATCCGGCTGAACTTTTGAATATCCGTCCGGATGTTCACGACGTGACGAAGGCCAAAAATTCACTCATTTCTCATGCATGCATGTATATACTCACATAGAAAGGGAAATAAATAGGCATTATGGCATTCTTATAAACATATAGTCGCATCCAGTCTCGTATATAAAGACAAACATATAGGCATCATGACATTTTCATAAAAACTTAATCACTGCATTAGGCATCTAAAACATTCCAACATGTACATACACGCATAATAGGGCCAAATAAAAGCTGCCTCCGTGAAAGTACAGCTGCAAAGTGTCAGAAATATTCAAAACAACATCACTCAGAGGATCTTGCAAGTCTCACAAAGGCAGCATCTCATAAAGATCACAGAACATTAAGAAATGACAGAAAGCTTCAGAGTTGAGAGATTTCAAGCTCAAAATTCCCCAATAATAATTCCCAAATAAAACTTTTTTTTTTTGGATAAGCATTAAGCCAGAAGAACTTCCCCAGTCAGAATTGAAGAAAATAACTCAACATGGCCACTATGGAGTTGGAGAAAATAACTTCTGGAGTTGAAGAAAATAACTTCTGGAGTTAAAGAAAATAACTCCATCCTCAATGAAGTTGAAGAAAATAACTTCTGGAGTTGAAGAAGATAACTCCATCCTCAATGAAGTTGAAGAAAATAACTTTTAGAGTTGAAGAAGATAACTCCATCCTCAATGAAGTTGAAGAAAATAACTTCTGGAATCCTATCCAATCGATCTAGAGTATCCTTTTTGTGTCTGGACAAATTGGTCTTAGACACTAGGTTGGAGAGACGGACTACCTCCAGTACCTCGGGGACGTACTACCCCCAATTCATTGGCGATGACTATCTAGGAAGACGGACTCCCTCCAATATATCGATGATGACTATCTAGGGAGCCAGACTGTCTCCCACCTATCGGTGATGACTATCGAACCCCGAGCCAAAAACAAAGACTGTATCCTTTTGACAGGTTTGTTTATGTTTGTTTGATTTGACGTTCATTTATTCATGTTTATCCAACTTTTCTAAACTCTGACAAAGCGGGGGCAAACTGTAGACACTGAATTTTTGGATGCAGGTTCATGGAAGTGGCAAGGGAGCCTAGTGATGAATACGGTCTAGTTTGGACCACTCTGTTATCCAGTTTCTTGTAGAAATGACCTGAAGAAAATAAAAATTATTTCAAATATGTTAAATATTTTCAAAATATGTTTTTGGCCTAATTTAGGGTCGAAACAAGTGTTTAAATATTTGTCTGAACCTTAAATACGGCCCACATAAACCAGAAAATCGTTTTGAGCCCAAAAGCCCACTAGGCCCAATAATAAACATCCGGCCGAATGTTCAATGGTCCGGCCGGATGTTCATTTTTGAAAATTATTAGTTATGGGAGTGTCTGCACAATTCGACAAAGGATAATGGGTAATGATCTGTCATGCTCCATCCACTCAGAAAAAGCAGATTCTCGATGTTGAGAAACCCTAATTTCTGAACGTTATAAAAAGAAAGCAATGCAATAGAGAAGAGGGGGATTCTTTGGAGGGACGGAGAGGATTTTTAGCAAAAAATAGTAATAACAGAGATGGAAACATTGTTTTTCATCAAAAATTGACAATGATTTTCTAAAGCAACTTCTTTGATTTTGAATCATTCAACAGCTCAATTCTACCCGAAAAGCGGTAACATACCTTCATTCTAAGGGCAACTAACCATCCACTACATCCAGACTAAGCACATTTTCATATTTATTTTCTTTTAGTTATATTTTGTAATTCTTACATATTTCTCATATTAATTTTGTTTTATTTTCTGACTGCATATTTGAGTCTTGTGTAAAGCCAGGAAGATGTAGAACCTCTCACATTCAAGAGTGGATCTTTGTAACTTCCACTTCAAAACTTCACAGCCTCATTTTTCTTGAATTTTTAATTGTTGTTATAAGCTATTTTAATTATCCTAAATGGATCTTTGAGAGTCTGTATGAATTATCATTAGTCAATATACTATGAATCTGCAAAAAAGTATAATCATACAAGAAAAAAGACTAGAGAGGACCAATTACAGGTTCGGCCGGGCCTTCAAACATCCGATCGGATGTTTGCATAGGTCCGGTAGTATGTTCATGCTGCTCCCGGATGTCCCAGCTGCTTGCTTGAATTTAAATGCTCATTCGGCCGAATGTCAATAGGTCCGGCCGGACCTTCACGATGCAGAGATGGAAATAAAGGCTTCGGAGCAATAAATCAATTGAAGCTTCGAGGTCGATCGGTTCAACCTCTCCGGGTTGAATTGATCAATCAGTAAGATTTCTTTACGATTTTTTTATATACATCACCTAGATCTGTTTGTAAATAATTAATTGGACACTTAATTAATTAACCCGGTAATAAGTACAATAAAATGGTAGACACTCATTTCACATTTCCTTTCTTTAAAGGTGTATGTATATTCTCGTCATTTCAATATTTCGGGTAAATAATGAATGAATTAATGTGCAAACATTAACGCCAAAAAAAATATAAAAATAATTTAGAAACTAATTGTGGATTTTCTGTCTGTAAATAAATAAGGAAATAATCTACTCGGTTAATTGTCCATTAAAATAAATAGTAACCCACTGATACAGCCATCATCATTCAATTAATCAGCGTTAAATGTAACAGACTTAATACAGAACTAAAATTTGATTAGAAACAATATTAGATGCGCCCATTCATTGCAACCTACTTTCTGGGTGATTTATTGCTTGATATTGTTTGTCTTTGGTAGAAAATAATGACCTCATTACTTAATTAAATAGGAAATTGCCCCAAGTATGGATGACTCATTTCGAACCCAGAAAATCATCTGGTGTGATGACGAATGGGATTTTCCCGAAAAGGGATCTACTTGTTTGTTAATCACTAGGTGATCTCGAAGCAATTCGAGTGGCGACCTCATTTTTTTTCATGAAATCTAAAAATCCATTTAGTGAGTAGGTCACCATTGCTATTGGACACCAACTGATGGACAGTGGTAATTCGCATCCCGGACACTCTGTCCACAGGCCTCTAACGCAGATTTGGCGGCAGAAATTGATGAATTTTCTTTAACATTCTACGAAGGGCTGGTCAGCTTTTGCAACAGCATTTTCTTTGCAAAAAGTTGGAATACAATACGACTACTAGGGTTTCTTTAAGATTCTATTACGGTCTATTCATATTCGGCAACGGTTTTTTCATCACAAAAAGTTGGAATACGATTCAACATCTAGGGTTTCTCAATATCTGCGACAGTGTTATCATAGTTTGTGACGGCATGTCCGTAGCAAAAAAATTGAACTATATTTTATGACAGCTAGAGTTTCCTCTCCCCATTTCTTCATTTCTCATTTTCCCTCCCTCTCATTTTGCTCTCCCCTCTCGCCGTCGCCACCAACCAGACATCCCACCTCTTACCACCGCCAACCAGACCTCCCTCGCCAATCGTCGCCGATGTTCAGACCTCCCCCAACTCTCATCGCCACCGATAGCATGAACAAATGAGCGTGCCACCATTTCCTTCTCTAACTGACGAAGCCGTTGCTTCTTCCCTCTTCTCTAGACGTTGACGGTGCCGGTGAACAGGTAAGTAATTAACTTTTTTTCTATTTTTATATATTATTGTTAGATTTTTTTAGGGTATATTTGAATATTGTTTGGTGATTTGAATATATTTGTTGGAATTGATATAGTTAAGGTAAAAATTGTTGAATAATTATTTTTAATCTAATTTTTAAAAATATGAACGAGATGATAAATTAAAAAAAAAAGAAGTGAATGAAAAATAGCAAATGAAACAAGGAGTGTTAAACTTTTAGATTGGTTCTTATTATTCTAAATAAATCTAAGTCTTATTGTTCTTACCCATGGGGCATGGTTCAAGTGGTAAAACTATTTGGGTTTGCAGGCTATACGTCTGGAGGTCGAGGGTTCGATCCTTAGGGCCGCAAGGGGAGAATGTGCTTTCGAATAGAACTCACTTGATCAGGATTAGTCGGGGCTCCATAATGGGCCTCCGGATAACGTGTAGGGAACAAAGTGTGGACTTGGGCCGGAGCCTCAAGAGGCCGTAAGCTCTCACTTGCACAAATTCCGTTGTTATTTTTATTTATTTTTGCTCTCTCTTTCTACTTTGTAGTTAATCAGTGAAGCAGAGAGGTAA
>CANYLF014537630.1:0-17360 GCA_948193215.1 Bocquillonia castaneifolia
ACTAGTTAGTCAAATAAAATAAAATATTATATTATTTTTATTTAAATTTATAAGATGAAACAAACTTTATAAGTAGTGAAGTTTTAAATTATGATATGCAAAAAAAATTGATTCATATTTTTAAAAAAAATGTAATTTTATAAAATTAAATATTTTATATCATTTCAATGATAAATTTATATTTTCACTATTTTTAATATATAATTAAAATAATTTATATTATTTAGTGAAAATGTGGAAATATGATCTTAATATTTAGCCAAAAGAACATTAGGAAAAATGTGTAAATATGACCAAAATTAAATTATCACAATTAATAGAATATTTTATATGAAATTTTAAAAATATTAAAATAAAAGTATACGTTAAAATAAATAGGAATACAATATTCAAAAATAATAAAGTGCTAGAATATAAAGTGTTAAAAAATAATAAAATAAAATATGAGTATTTATATTAACTCTAAAATATATCTATAATTATTTTATGTCATTTTTATTGGTAAAATATTTTTATATTTTTTAATTTGACTTGATTGAACATATATTAAAAGTTTAGGGACTAAAAGAAATGACTTATAATTGAAATTATGGATTTTGAAAAGTTAAGGGTAATATTTGAACTTTGGAAGAAACATTAAGGGTATATTTGAGACAAAAACATCTTTAAGGTCATATATGCTCTTTTGGTTAAACTTTAGGGTCACATTTGACCCTTTTCCCAAAAAGATAAAATAAAATCAAAACGTTATTTATTTATTTTATATTCTTGCTTTTGTTACTGTAACATGTATGAATTGAAATTTTGATTCTTTGCCTTTGCTATTGACATTTCTTCTTCTAACGTGGTCAGAAACCCGAGTTGCCGACCTGTCTTTGCCATTGTTTTTTCTTTTTTTGTTGACATTTCTTATTCTAATTTGATTCTTTGCCTTAGCAGTTTGATGGGATTATCAATCAGCAGCTTCAGGTAGTGCTTTTTCTTTCTTTGTGAAATTTAATTGCCATTTCAAGTTTTCTTTTCTGGGTTCTTCTCTTTTTCTGTTTTTTTTGAATGTGATTTATTCATTTTCTTTGTTGTTTAACACTTTTGGATTTCATGTCTGCTGCTCGTGTTGTTTATCAGGACAGCCATTTCTGTAGTTACGGTTTAGTCTAATTTTTGTTCATATTCCCGGCTTTTAAATTCCTTTTCTGGGTATCTTCTACTTTGTTGCTCTGTGTGATTTACACCTGACCCTGGAACTTGAAATTGATTATTTATGAATATGATCCCCTAGCTTCTACATGATGCTAGATTATATATCTTTTAAAGATATATTGTATATGTTAACTATGGTGAGGCAGGACGCATAACTTGAATTATTTATCGAAACTTTTATTTCCTTTTCACTGCTTTCTTATTTAAGTAAATGTTGGTGGTGCTTTTCATTTTTTGAACTCAGCTGTATATGCTAGACAAAATTTTCCCTTTTTTTTTTATTATTGTTATTGTTATCTGCCACCAACACTTTTGCTGATTAGTCCAATGTGTTGCTTTTGGTTTCTGTAAAGATCATCAGGGGGCTTTTTAAGCCATCCATTTTAAAGGTTTTGCATTTTCTTGTGATGAGATTCAGTTTAATTTTGCACTCTAAACTTCACCTACAGGAGGGGGCTTAGCAGATGTTAAGGAGAGATTAATGAAACTTTAAAGCTTCGGTGTAAAATGGGTCTAGAGAATGATAGAGGAGGCTTAGCAGATGTTATAAAAGACTGTTCTTTGAATGTGAGTGACAATGGTTTTAAAGATTATAATGGAATGGATGCTGCTTTTGACATTTCAACTTCTCGAAAGGGGCTCCTGCAAGATGACAATGCTGGTGTAGAGAAATTACAAGACAAGTTGAAAATTATTCCTGCTAGGCTAAATATATTGAGACTCAGTTCTGATGGGAGTTTACCTTCTCCATCAGCTAAATTCCGCAAGCTCGCAGAGGAAAAGGATGAGATGTCAAGGTCTGTACCTTCTTCCACTAGCCAAGGTTTTCACAAACGCTTCAATGGCATTGCAGCTCAGAAAGTTGATTGGTCATCTTTGTGGATCATTTGCAGAAATTGGATAATGAATCCCTTTAACATGGCTTTATTTTTATGGATCATTTGTGTTGCAATTTCAGGAGCTATCCTTTTTCTAGTAATGACAGGAATGTTAAACCATGCTCTACCGAAGAAATCAGAAAGAGATGCCTGGTTTGAGGTGAATAATCAAATACTCAATGCTCTCTTTACTCTTATGTGCCTTTACCAGCACCCAAAACGGTTCCATCACCTTGTGCTGCTCTGTAGGTGGAGTCCGAAAGACATAACAGCACTGAGAAAAATATACTGCAAAAATGGAACTTATAAGCCTCATGAATGGGCTCATATGATGGTAGTGGTTGTTCTACTTCACATAAACTGCTTTGCTCAGTATGCTTTATGCAGCCTCAATTTAGGATACAAAAGATCGAAACGGCCTGCTGTAGGTGTTGGCATCTGCCTTTCTATTGCAATTGCTGCTCCAGCAATAGCAGGCATCTATTCTGTTATGAGCCCCCTTGGCAAGGAGTATGATTCTGACTTTGATGAAGAAGCACAAGGTAAAACTCTCACCGTTGAATCTAGTCATTCTAGCCGTCGAATTTCAATGGAGAAGAGATTCTCATTTGCATCAAGAAATGAACAGAGGATTGTTGAGCTTGCACCTGTATGGAGAGGGGGATTATTTGACATCTGGGAAAATATTGCCATAGCATGTCTTTCTCTTTTTTGTTCGTTTTGTGTGTTTGGTTGGAACATGGAAAGACTTGGATTTGGAAACATGTATGTTCATATTGCCACTTTCCTTCTCTTCTGCATTGCTCCATTTTGGATATTCAACTTGGCTGCAATCAACATTGACAATGAGACAGTCAGACAGGCTCTAGGATTAACCGGAATAGTTCTTTGTTTGTTTGGTCTACTCTACGGTGGATTCTGGAGGATTCAGATGAGAAAAAGATTCAATTTGCCATCAAATGATACATGTTGTGGAAAACCAGCAATTGCAGATTTCACTCAATGGCTTTTCTGCTGTTGGTGCTCTCTTGCACAAGAAGTTCGAACAGCCGATTTCTATAATATTGTGGAGGACAAGTTTTGCAGGAAACAGAATGATGAGAACAGTAAGCAGACACTCTCCCCTTTACCCCATGATGGACTTACTCACTTTAGATACAGCCCATCACCTCCTTTCCAGAGCAGCCCCTGGCCGTCGAGGCTTGGGGCTGATTATTCTGCAGGTCTAAGCAGATTTTCAAAGGATCATTATAGTCCTGACAGGCAGCTTACTAGAGTCGAGGACGAGTTTTCTACAAAAGAAGCTAACAATTTTATGAATCCCCCTGTTTTTGCATCCATACAAAGAGGAGAGCTTCCCAACTAAAACAGATGATAGCAGAACAGCACGTTTGCAGAGAAATACCAAGTACTTCAGCTTCGAATTCTGATAAACCTACACGACGGTACAACTACGTACGTTACTTGTAATTCATTTTTTTTCCATGTTCCCCATATAGTTTGTACATTTGTATTTTTATTTTTCTTGTTTTAGGTGTCGTTTTGCTTTCTTAGTTTATTATCACATACCAACATTGCGAATTAGGTGCTACTTGATATTGATGATAGGTACTGATAAGAGCTCAATGAACTGAAACAGCAGCTTTGACTTTTTTTTTTTTGGTTGTCATAGGTAATGTAGAAAGTCTTGTAAAACTTTCTTCTCTTTTTTGTTCAACTGCCTCAGTTTATTGCTAATTAGTTAATAGTTGGCAACCTGATTGATTGGTAATGTGTCTTGTGAAGATAGATCCTCTTATTCTGAGAGAGCTATTCGACATTCTTCTTGGCCAATGGACCGCAGGACCGATAATCTTTTGTTTCTATAGCATATGAGTCTTCTAGCGAGTTGTGATTTCTGATTGAAATTCATGCTTCTGATTTCAGCTGTTATTTACCGAAGTTTTCTGATCTTAATGCCAGTGTCTAAAAACTATGTAAGGGAATGCTTTTAAAAATTTTATCCACCGGCCAATGACAAAACAAATTGAAGAAATGATGAAGGAAATTATCTAATCATTTAAAACTTAAATCTTACGCAGCTAAGTATCCTCTAATAACGATAAATACATTACGAGCAAATCACGATCTTAGATTTACCTTTCAGATCTTTAAAGGTGTTATCTTTCTGGTTAAGTATCCTCTATCAAGTAATTAAGTATCATCTATGAATGGTAATTAAATTTGATCAAATGACAGGTGCTACCTTTAAGCAAGAAAGATGAACACCCTCTATCCTTGAATTTCGGTTTTTGAATCTTTTTTTTTTATTAGGTAGTTGTCTATAGTCGTATTTCAGATCCTTTGAACCCAAATTAATTCACTGTGAGGGAACTAACGCCCAGGTGAAGATCTATTGAAAGGGATCCTACAAACTCCTCTCCCAGTGAAGACGATACTCGAACTCGAGACTTCATCAAGCGACCGGAAGGCCTTCATCAAGCGACCGGAAGGCTTTTAACCAGCTGTACTTAGAACTCTTTCCGCTATTCTCAACCCGCTAATTGTTTGCACGAAAATCTGACTTAACAAGCAAATTTTGATAAGGTGAGTTTCATATATATTAATCAATAATCACTAATAAAAAAATTTGTAGATATGACTTCAACAAGATTAATTAAGCACTATGCATTATTTTCTAGGTTAGAAAACAATAATACAGCCCTCTCCTTTTGATAATTTATATATTTTATAAATTAAAATTTATTAAATATTGAAAGTATTAATTTATTACTACATTCTTAAAATTGGATTAATATTAATCTTTAGATTAGGATAATGATTAACATCCAAATAGCGGTATTTTTGTCTTCAATTTTAAATTGTTTAGTTTTTCAATACATGTTAATGGATCATCATTTTGGGAAACAAAAATATTTTTATTTGTAAATTACACAAATTTGGGACATTAACATTTATTGTTTAGGATTAAGAGGTGCTGCTCACTTTAAAATTAATACTCCCCCATCCCAAAAAGATGGGCAGTTTTGGAGATTTTCTTGTCTCAAATTATGGACAGTTATTTAATACACCAAGTGATCAAATGTCATAAATACCCCTATTTATTGTAGTAGTGACTTCAATTTCAATGTTATTTCAAGGAATTAGTTTATTAAATGAGGGTAATAGTGACTTTTTCTTAGTAAATTAATGCATTTTACCTTGTAAAACTAACTTTCTTAATATTTGTGTTGAGCTAAAAGTGCCCATATTTTTGGAACAGAGGGAGTAAAATATATTATAAAAAAGAAATTGAACTCCTAAAATTCATCATCACATAGTAATTTAATCTTCAATATAGCAAGTGATTAACCAAAAGAATATGATTTATAAAAAATTTCTAATAGCATTTATATACCATTTTGAGTTTGTTTTACTTGCTTTATTTTTCTTATGATATTTTCTCCGGTCAATAATTAGCAAGTCACAAAAGATTTTAATCAAAATGTTCTAAATGTTAGAAGAGTGTAAATTGTCTTTTAATTTTTTACACTTGAGTATGTGAGAATATAAAAGTGATACGTATGTCCAATCATTAAGTAGAATACACCCCGAATAAGTAAGAAAAATTCTAAAAATTGATTAAATATGAGGGGTGATTTGGATTCTCTCATATTGAGGTTGAACATAATACATCATGTTTGAATAATCTCAACCATTAAATGTAAAATGAATGGTTCAGAATGAACCTGGCCTAGGTAAAAATTTCCCTTAAAATGAACAACTCTCTTTCTAAAATTTAAATTTGATTTTTGATAAAATCTCAAATATTCATGACTTTGCATATAACATAATATATCATGTTCAAATCTAACATGAGAAAATCTCAATCCACACGTGCATTTTTTTTTTCACCGAAAAAGTTCGCGCACTTTATAAAATCACAAACGCTAATAACATCAGATATGCATGAGTTTGTTAAATTTTCTAATACGGAAATCATTAAACACCCACATCATTCACATGCTTTAATATAACCCATTTGTTCAAGGGTTTGAGATGATCGATAATGTATACGTTTACACCACAAACCAATTATTCCAACAATTTGATATGTCAGCACTGCAATCATAGCGAGAAAAGATGAGGAAATTAGTGCATATGAAACTAAAGCTGATCGTTATGATGTACATGAGAGCGAGAAATTATCAAGTGAATCATGTCTATGAATGATAAACTCTCCATGCACATTTTAATGGACAATTACTTAAAATAAAGAAAAGGGTATTGATTGTTTAAATAGAAGATAGATATAAAATAAACAAGTTTTACCCCATTTTTTTAGAGTTGTACAATTAGGTCCATTTTCATATCTACTTACAAACCGTCCATTGGCGGCCTTGTAGTTCTAGATAGCAAGAAGAAGGCCAGGCAATGAACGGCTATAAAGATCTCTAGGGTGGCTTTGCCACAATGTATGGGTTCTATGGTGCCCAATTTCCCAACGATGTTGAGGACTAATGTCCTTAACAGTTAGCCATGTATTAAAGTACTCTCTAAACTGTGTAATAAGGCCATCTTTCAATGTCCAAACATGTACCCAATATTCTTGGGCACCTTCCCAGCCTTCTGCAATCACACAATCACCGATCACTTCTACGCTTCGTGGCTCGAACCTGAACTCAGATCGGCTCGCCTGGCCGGTGAGCACCCTCATCATATGCTGGCATTGTGGAGGTCCATGGAACCAGTACTCTAGGTCAGTGGCTAGGAGTTTGGCTAGAGTGTTCATTTGACCTTTTGCTAGTGCCTTGTATAGTGCATCGACAATATTCTTCATTTCATGATCTGGGTTCTGATCGGACTCCGGCACCGGAGATTCAATGTCATTGTCTGACATTTTTTTTATGGTTGATTTGGAAGTGATGAATTTGGTGAACTTAGAAGAAAGGAGATCAGCCTAATTGCTATTTTGCTTAGAAATTGCCTTGAGTGTGTTTTGTGCATGGAATGATTTACGATGGACCTATTTTATAGGGAAAATTATTGAAGAGAAGTTGACTAGAGAGGACCCTTTTATTAATTTTCTTTTATTATTTGGTTTGATGTTATGAGTGAGAATGGTCCCTGTGTGTGTATTTTGACTATTTCTTTAATGTATTTTTGGAAGTAAAGTTGAGAATATCCCCAATTAATACGTTAAAAAAATGTTTTATTGATTGTTCTGGCTTGCTATTTTGAATGATTTTGGATGATCCAATGGTCTATGTTCTCCTAAGATCCCCTTTGTTGTCTTATGAAGTAATTAATTAAGAACTATAAGAAGTGACCCTTAAAACACTGAAATTGAAACTGGGAATTGCGCATGTGTTTGGATCATGAGATGCTAATTAGGATAACATATTAAGCCTTAAATGATACCTAAATTTATGAAATATTTCATTTTTATATCCAAACTTTAATTTGTATCATTTTAATAACTAAACTTGTAGTTTGTAACATTTTGATACCTAAATATTGATTTTCGTTACAAGGTGCCAGCTCAATTTTTTTTTAATAAACATTAGTTGACATCGCAGAGTAGGTGGTGAGTGTATTATTTCACCAAAAACTTCAAAAATTTTAAAAAAAAATCAACTCAAAATTCAATGATTAATAATTAATATAACTTTCTTAAGATCTACTGACTTGAATAGGAAGAAATCAATGATTTTCGTTAATTTTTTTGAAATTTTTAGTGAATACTATATTAATTTTAGCTACTGTATCAGTTAATTTTTATCAGAAAATTGAATCAGTACCATAATGAAAAAAGAATAAAAGTTTAAATACTAAAACGATATAAGTGTCGAAATAAAACATATGATAAAGTTAACATTTGGACTAAAAACCCTAATATCCGACTATCATATATTCTTAACCAATGAATACATATGCATAAGTCCAACTTCCAATTTGAGTGTCTTCTGGGGACAAACGATGAGTTTGTTTTACAGATTGCACCAACATCAGATAGCTACAATCCCAAATCCAAACTTCTTCATAGTGGTTGATCTACTCTTTTAATTTGTCATGACAGTTGAGGTTTCCTTCTAAGATCATTTCTTTAGTTTATTCCAATTTTATTTTGGTATTTTGTGTTACAGAAATAGACCCATTAATTTGTAAATTTATGTTTGATCGTTTGTCATTTAAAATATGGCTATTTTTTTTTTTTATCCTTGTTTGGTCTGCTCATTAATTTCAGAGAAATAAATTTCCAAAAACTGTCTGAACAAGACATTCCTCATTCTTTTACAGAATATACTATAAAATCAACTATATATTTTTGTATCCCTTGTCGATGTCTTCAAGCAAAAGAGACGGTGCATGAGTTGAGCAAATCGCTATAATATTATGTTGCGAGTATTAGATTTTTCTTGGCATATAGGCTTCTTTTACCTTCATCAATTATCCAATTTAACCTCACTTTTAAAATGTATCATTTTGTTCCAGTATATTTGCGACTTGTATCAATTTTAGTCAAATTGAAAATTTTATGTGCTACGTGTGTAAGAGCCACGTGCACCTACTTTACCACCTAGACTAAGTAATAAAATTTTAAAACTTATGACTAAAATTGATAATTTTTTAATGTTGTGGCTAAAGAGATAATTTTTTAAAAGTTATCGTAAAAGAAATTGGACAAGTCATTAATTATACATGACACATCATTAATAAACACGTTATTTTTAAGTTGACTAAAATTAATACAAACTGTAATGATGCTACATTAAACTGATATAATTTAAAGGTGAAACTAAATTTGATAATCGATTTAATGCTAAAAAAAACTTTATCTGCCATATTTTTCTTCTATTGTGATCACCGGAGAAGAGAGTTAATTACATTTTTTTATTGATTTGAATTAACAAACATTTTCTGTTCATTGGACATTTGATAAAAGGCCAAAAATTGGAACCGAATTTCACAAAAAAAAAAAAAAGAACGCCCCACGATAATGGCACTTTCTCATATATAATTTTCATATATCTAAATGAGTAGACCTGAAAGCGAAAGATTGTGAATGTTCATCTACTTTTCTGTGTCAAAATTTATACAAAACTGGAACTAATTTATCATCACCAATATATACCAGCTCTGCCTATCAGGATCAGCAAAAGCCCCCACATATATAAAGTGGTGGACATGATTCGATTCCCATGCTTCACAATAACATATAATTAATTAACGATCGATACTATTTATCAAAAAAAATTAACGATCTATACTAACATACTACCATCTACAGTGTAAGGTATAGTTCATATTTTCATTTGGTTTAATTTTAAATCACCTAACACCTGTACAAATTCCATTATAAAATCATCTAGATTTTTGAATCAATTATTATTTTTTAATATATGTAGGTGTGACAATCATAAAAGAAATATTTTTGGAGCCTCACTAATATAAGCTTTTTGGTGAAATAGTTATATGACATAATACAAAACCTCAATGATCGAATGGTTTATAGATTGATTTCTAATCACTTTCATTTCATTAATTAAAATTTTCAGTTCAGGTAAAGTGAGCATGTATTAGACTTGTTCATTAGGCGGGTTCAGCCGGTTCAATAGAGCTTTTTTATAAGTTCGGGTTAGGGTAAATAAAAATTTCAGTTAAGGTAAAATGAGCCTATACTAGACCTTAGGGTTGTGCATCAATTCAAAATCGGATCAAAACAAATCCGATTATTTTTATTTTCAAAATCAAACTAAACCAAATAATATAAGGTTAGAATTGAATTAGTCGGTCTGGGTCATTTTGATTTCTAGTTCGGTTTAGGTTTTTTTTTACCTTCTCTTTTGCTGTTTTTTTGGTTTGATTAATTGGTTGTGTAATAAAAAAAAATCCAAACCCAAACCGAAATTCAAAATCCTTTCAAAATCAAGAACCAAATCAGAATGAAATTGACCAGTTTGGTCCAATTTTCTAGCCAGTTCGATTCATGCACAACCTTACTAGACCTGTTCATTAGGCGAGTTCATGCGCGAGTCCAACAGAGCCTTTTTTACGAGTAAGTCCAGATTTTTTTTTTAACCTTTATGAGTCCTGGTTGGATTATTTTCAAACTTACATTTAATTTTATTAAAAAAATAAAAATTGAAGTCCATTAATAAAATTCAGACTTTTTTACTAGCTCAAGCTTGGGTTGAGTCTAGCATAAAATTCTCATGTCAAACCCATTCAAATTAAGCAGGTCTGGATCGGATTAGGTGGGTTCCTAGACCCATGAACAGGTCTAGCTTGTATATATATATCCATTCTTTAAATTCAGAAGGAGGCATTCATGTAAGGAGTGTAAGGCTGTAAATGAAATGAGCTGCTCATGAGCGAGCAACTCGCTGTTTGGCTCGTTAATGAGCTCGGTTCGAGCTCGTCCGTGAATTAAACGAGCTGAGCTCAAGCTCAATTTTTCGTTCATATAGTTAAACGAGCCGAGCTTGAATATTAAGGTGTTCAACTCGTTTACGTTCGTGAACAGCTCAATTAGGTGTTCATGAGCTTGTTCATCTAAAAGCTCGTGAAAAAACTCGTTAAGTGTTCATTTATCATATGTATTTACATTCATAAATAAATTATTAAAAATAAATCAATAATATTTAGAATTTATGTATTTATTTTACAAGTAAAAATAAATTTATCAATAAGTATAGAAATTATAAATATTTTTTATTATTAAAAATAGTCATTATTACATTTATAATGATAAATTTCATATTTAAATTTTAATTTATATACATTATATTATAAATATTATTTTTAAGAATAATTTTATAATAAAAGTATTTTAAATTAATATTTGTAAAATAAAAAATCAATTTCGGTAAAAGCTTGATTAGGCTCGTGAATAATACATGAGCATAGTGATGCTCAGCTCAAGCTCAACTCGTTTACTAAATTAGTTTAAAATTTGAGCTCAAGCTCGGCTCATTTAATAAATGAACCGAGTCTGAACATCTAAGAGCTCGGCTCGATTACAACCCTAAAAGAGTGTATAGTAGGGTCTTAAAATCACTCTAGAAAGTCTCACCTAATAACTTAAACTTTTAAATGAAATGTGAAAATCATTTGGGTCCTTGGCAGTACGTTGTAGCTAAAGAATGCATTGAAAGGTTTATTACATGAAGTTGAATATGAACAAACAAAGAGGTGTGTGCATGGTACGTCGTTCCAAAACAATAGTTTTTTTTAATTACTTGTTGAAAAAAATAAAGAGGGTAGGGCACATCCGACAGTTCATGACTTGGTGGAGAATAAGGTGGTGGTGGAGTACAAGAAATGAAATGCAAGGCTGGCAGAATCGCTGACTGTTTGACTAATTAATTACAGTCGTCTTTGTGATTCGAACAGAACCGGGGAAGGTTTCTTTATATATATATATACACACATCCTGTCTCTTTCTTCGCGCGTCCATGTCCCTTGACATATGTATATGTATAATAGTCCCCAGTTACACTTTAATTTTTTAGTCTTAATCTTGAATATTGAATCTCATATTATCAGCATTAGAATCCAAATTATTACTATTAGACAGACAGCACTCCCAGACTACAACAAAAGTGACATCAAAATTCAACTTCTTTTCAAACTTTTCCTTATGCATGAACAATAGCTAGCTATTCCTCCTACTTCATTAATTGGCACTTTTGTTGAGTGAGTTGCTGGATCTATTTCAAAAAACAATTGAAAATTTTAGTTGTTATACACACACACACACAAACTTGAAGGTTGTTTCTGTATTGATTGGATTGAATTTGGTATACTTTGAAAATGTATGAAAATTGGCCTAAGCAATACATATAGGAATAACAAATAATATATAATTGGTAAAATGTACAGATAAACCATTCAACTATTATTGAAAGTATAAAAATATTTTCAATTATTGTGGGCATATTAGCCTCTAAAATTGTGAAAAGTGATGCATAAACAACATTCTGTAACTTTGAATGAATAAAATCTTAGAAACACGAAAAGAGCGATAAAAGTTACGTGTTTTCTTAGACGGGTTTTTTTTGCCGTTCTTCTCTCTTTCAAAGATTATAGTGAGTCCCACTAATTAACACAGTTTTAATGTTTCATTCGTTCAAAGTTAACAAAATGGTGTTTATGTATCACTTTGAAAATTTAAGGGGCTAATATATGTCCATAATAATAGAATGAGAATGCTTTTATACTTTTAATAATAGTTTAATGGCTTATTTGTACTTTTTATGTTTATAATACAAAGGAAAAGAAAAGAAGCTTCATATAGTTTGTCCGGTATAAACCTGTTCATGATTCAGAATCAAACAAATGGTTTTGATTTCTTAACCGAACTTTGAAATAAGGATGGTTCCAGTTTCATAATTGACCGTTAAGTTCCGGTTCCAAACCATTTTAGAACATTAGAAATTATGATTCTGAAAATCATCAGTTTTCCAGTTTCTATTTATTTGAAATCAAAATGAATCTTAAAACATGGTTCCAATTCTGGTTATTAAAATTGCTAATTTAGTTTCAAATCGATGCTTGAACAAGTCTAACTAGTTTTTTTACATGCCTGCGAAAAACACATATATTTATGCACCAATTACAATACCAATTAATGATTCATTGATGATATATATTTCAAGGGAAAGAACACCAATTTTGCATATGCATGTGATGTGTATACATTTTTGTTTCGGTTTTCCATTTATGAAAGAGTATCATATAATGTGTTAATGATCCATTAATTGTTATAGATTATATAAAATAACAAATTAATTCAATTCTATAAAAAAAATAAAATAGATTGGTTCACATCGAAAATAGAAAAGTCATAAGGAATGTGCTTTTTTTTTTAATATACGATTACAAAATATGAATATTGAATAGTTACTGGAAAAAAAACTCAATTATCATTTGGATTAGATTTATGGACTAAAATTGAGAAGCAGGGGTGTGTAAAAACTGAAGTGAACTGTAAAATTGAATCGAAACAAACCAAACTGATAATTAAAAATTGATTTAGTTAGTTTGATAATATAGTTTGGATCAATTCTTATTTTAAAAAATTTTGATTTTTAATTTTTGGTTCGATTTTCTATTAAAAAAAATCAAACTGACTGAAAAACTGAATTTTATGTTTTATATTAAAATACATGTACTTATAAATGGTTTAATGGATACATAAAAATATAATAACCATTTATAAAAAATTAAAATAAAAAATAAAATAAAATAAAAACTCAAACTGATTGAACTAAACTGAATCAAAATAAACCCGTTCAGTTTGGTTTGAGAGCCAGTTCAATTCAATTTAGTTTCTGCCTATCAAAAGTCTTTCCAAAGCCCGGGTTCGTAGACTTGCCATGCCACCCCCTATTCCCTCTATCTTCTATTCAAAGCAGTCCCGAAACAAAAGGAAAAAAAAAGGAACTTAGCTGGTTAGGTATTCCTATCAGTAGTCAAGACTCATTGAAAACTAATCAGTTCGGACCGAACCGAACCGATACACAAACCTATTAGAAAATTGCGTAAAAATTTATAACAATGTGACCAGCATGCAAGTTTAGTGATACGTTCTTTTAACTAATCAAATTTCAATTAAGCATAAGTGAATCAAGTTACTCTTGAACAGCTCAGTAATGAGTTTAGTTTGTGCTCATTTGTAAAGTAAATAAGTCAGGCTTAAGCTCAATTTTTTTTTATGTGGATTGTGCAAGTATATACAATCGAACAAATAATATAATGTTAGAGTCAAGTATTGTTCCCACAGAGATTCAGCATTAATTACAATTGTAATTATATAAGTATAATTAAATAAAGTAAAAAGGTGAAATTGCTTGTAAATTAAATCTAAATTAAAGTTAAATTAAGAACTAAATTAAACTATTCATAAAAATTCAGAAAAGTACGTTAAAAACAATAATGGCTAGAGTCAAGTAAGGAGTAGTTTTCATTGATTCACCCTATTTCACCTAATTCAAATTTCTCATCTATAAATCTAAGGAAATTGCCAATAATCTTACGCATACTTACATGACTAACTCTATAATTAATTTAATCCTCCAATTAACTCAACTTACAAAGCAATTAATCATAATAGAAAAACAATTATCAGAATCATAAGTACCACCCTCAATATGGCCTACATTTATTAAAACAATATCACTATTCAAATTAATAAGTTTAGGTTTTGTTAATTAGAGCTCTTGTTTAACTCAATTCGCGAAGCAATTAAACAATCTTAAATCATGAAATAAAGGTGATCAGGCTTTAATAAAGCATTATTGCAAATTAACAAAATTCATAGATTGAAAAGAAAATTCAAAATTAAATTAAATAAGGTTTGAATCAACTACATCATCCCATACTTGAAAAATAGATTCAGTTCATGGAGATGGAAAGAAAATCACACAAACAAATCAAGAATAAAGAGATCATGGTGGAATAAAGAAAACCCCTTTTTAATTCTAAGTCTTCAAATTGAAACCTTGAATCTTCAATCTCCAACTTGTTTGAATGATGAAAAACATATGGATCTAGCTTCTTGCCTTCAAAAATCAATTTCAGAACTCCCTTCTTTTGTGTTTTGGCTTCCTTTATATAGTGCTCAACTTCTAGGTCTATTTGGAGTCCTTTTCTCCTCAAAAATCGGCCTAAGAATGCCCTAATATTTATGTTTACATGGACAGCTACACGGGTAGAATGGGTCGGTGTATCGGCCAATGTAGCGATTTTTCACTTTTTAGGGATTTAGGGTACTACATGAGTAGACTCATTGGCAGGCCCGATCCGTGTAGCGGTCACTGTAGTCCTCTGGAACTTCAAAATCTTATAAATTTTGACTTTAATTGACTACACACTCCACTACGCTGGTAAAATGCGCCAGTATAGGGGTCAGTGTAGTCTTAAAATAGCTCAAATCAACTCAAAATCCATCCAAATTTCACACATATATCTAAAATTATTCAAAGTACACAATTACATCCTTATTTAGACAAAATTAGGTTAGTAAACACTTAAAATAAAGGAATTATGATCGATAAATATATATAAATTGAGCACTTATCGATCTTCATTTAGTTAAACAAGCCAAACTTATTACTCGATTTGTTTACATTCATGAACATTTCTATTTGGAACTAAATTAATGGCATTTATAATTTATGTACCAATTTTGTATATAAAAATAAATTTATCAATAAATATTTAAGTTGTATATATTTTTATATATAGATGGAAAAATTAATGTTTTTACTGGGAAAGGGTTAGGAGGCTCTTACGAGCCTGAAAAGCCGGGATCAGCCCCCTCACAATGTATTAGTATGTATTTAGAGGAACTACGATATTACTATCAGGCAACTACCTATAAAAAAAGTTATAAATATTTTTTTAATTATTACAAAAATAGTCATTATTATATTTATTAAAATAAACTTTATGCATGTTTAAATTATAATTTGTATAAATTATAGAAATTGTATTTGTTAATGTTATTTTATAAAAATAGTTTTATAATAAAAAAACGTTAATTAATATTTATAAATTAATGTTAAAGTCATAAGCTTTGCTAGATTTGTGAATAGTATATGAATATAATAATGTTTGGCTCGGTCTCAAACTTAAGTTTAAATTCAACTTATTTTATTAGCGGAGGTTAATGTAAATGGTAAAGTCCTTCTGGTTTCAGGCTAAGTTTCGAATTTAAGCTTCTCCTTCACTAAAAAAGCAAGAAGCTCCAATGATATCACTCACTCATAGTTTGAACTTTAAGAGAATATCACTGTGAATAATACTAATAAAAAAAATTTCAACTCATTTAATAAATCAACCGAACTTAAACACTATAAACATGCACTCGATTAAACTTGATTACAGTCCTATTTGAAAGTGGAACCCTCGAGGCTCCGGATCCTCATCATACCGACTAACAACAATATAAAAGGAAAACTAAAAGGCTCATGAGCAAAGAGTATATGATATAATTAAGACAGTGATAGCAATGTTGGGTACGTAGAGCCCATGCAATAAAGAACCTTAGTTGGATCCAACCAAGAGCCACTCGTGTGCATGGATTTAGACATTTGCCCGAACAAAAATTGAATAAAACACCTCAATCCCCACATTCTGACAGTCTGACATTACAAAAATTATTTGAGTAGTACAATGAACTGAAGAGGATACCCTCCATTAATTATATTCATTGCCATTTAGATTATGATCGTGGCCATTCTTCAGCCTTCTACCGTCAACATTAGATTATTTAGTCTTCCTGTCTGATAGGAACTGATCAATGACAAATTCATTAATTACGAGGGTATATGCACTTCAATTGCAATCTAATTCTCGGCCACTAAAACCATTGATATCAAATGATACGTCTTCTTGGTAGGAGAGTGATCATTTTCATCATGATTGGCCTTTGGTTAGACTTCCTTGGTCTAACATATATATCATCCATTCAAAAGTTCCACCCTAACTAGCATTGATGCCAAGTTGGCAAAAATTATGGATAACCAACAATCTTAGAAATGCATGTTTGTATAAGAAAAATAAATATGTTAATTAACATGATAAAATTTAGATACCAGATCATAATTTGCTTAAAAATTTTAAGTCGACCGAGTTAATCAAACTTCGACCACTAGAAATGGAGTCAAAAAAAAAAAATTCTAAGAGGCAATATTTATATTGAACGGTGTAAAGAATTAATCAGAATTGGACGGAGTTGAGGAAGAAGGAAATTGTAAAAAGCAGACTAATTAAGGAAATTGATTAGAAGAGAAAGAAAAACAAACCAAAAATCCATGGGATGTGGTTTAAGTGGTAAAACTCCTTAAATTTGCAGGTTTTACGTATGAAAATTGAGAGTTTGATCCTTAGAATACTATGGGTAGAGTGTGCTTCCAAATAGAACTCACTTGAGCGGGATTTGTCAGAACTCCAAATCGAGATCCGATATCCGGAATAACAACAATTATATATAAAAAAAAGGAACCAAAAACTTAAGAGAATAATCGGATATTTAAATTGTACGTCCGAATACCTTAATAGTTAAGAAAAGAAAGATAGTCTTTTAGGTGCGCTCCACTATTTCTAAGGCTGTAAATGAACCGAGCCGCTCATGAGTAGCTCGGTGTTCTGCTCAGTAATGAGCTCGGCTCGAGCTCGTTCGTGAACTAAACGAGCCGAGCTCGAGCTCAATTTTTTGTTCGTTTAGTTAAACGAGCCGAGCTTGAACACTAAGATGTTCGGCTCGTTTATGTTCGTGAACAGCTCGATAAGGAG
>CANYLF014537993.1:0-10322 GCA_948193215.1 Bocquillonia castaneifolia
ATGAAACTCAAAATAAAAAGGAGCTTAACAAGGATAATGAACCACAAGAACAACATGCATTAGAAGAAACGAGAGATGATCAAGTACATTTGGATCATCAACAAGTGCATAGAGACCTTCCAAGAGATTGGAGATTCTCTAAAGATCATCCCAAGGACAATATTATTGGTGAGACCTCTAAGGGTGTAAGTACTCAAAACCAACTTAAACTCTTAGATTCTAATCTTGCATTTCTCTCTCAAATTGAGCCTAAAAATGTTGATGAGGCACTCCAAGAAGAGAGTTGGGTACTTACCATGCAAGAAGAACTCAATCAATTTGAAACAAAGAAGGTTTGAGATTTAGTTCCTAAACCTAAGGATCATCCAATTATTGGTACTAAATGGGTATTTAGAAACAAATTGGATGAGCAAGGTCAAGTCACTAGGAACAAAGCTAGATTAGTTGCCAAAGGGTATAACCAAGAGGAATGCATTGACTATGATGAGACCTTTGTACCCGTTGCAAGATTAGAAGCCATTAGGATTCTCTTAGCTTTTGCATCTTTCATGGATTTCAAACTTTTTCAAATGGATGTTAAAAGAGCTTTTCTAAATGGTTTTATTGAAGAGGAAGTATATGTTGAACAACCTCCCGGTTTTGAATGTTTTGATTTTTCAAATCACGTTTTCAAACTAACTATGGTTTAAAACAAGCTCCTAGAGCTTGGTATGAAAGGCTTAGTTCATTTCTTTGCAAAAATAGTTTTGAAAAAGGGAAGGTTGACACTACTCTCTTTATTAAAAGACATAAAAATGACATACTCATTATCCAAATTTATTTTGATGATATTATATTTAGTGCTACTAATGAAAAACTTTACCAAGAATTTGCTAAGTGTATGACTAGGGAGTTTGAAATGAGCATGATGGGAGAGCTCAAGTTCTTCTTAGAACTTCAAATCAAGCAAAGCAAAGAGGGGATATTCATCAATCAAGCCAAATACACCATATAGTTGATCAAAAGATTTGGCATGGAAGGATGCAAGACAAGTAAAACCCCCATGAGCAGAACAACAAAATTGGACAAGGATGAAAAGGGTAAGAGTGTAGATGAAAAGAAATATAGAGGTATGATTGACTCACTTCTTTATTTAACTTCATCTAGACCCGATATCATATATTCTACATGTTTATGTGCTCGTTTTCAAGCATGTCCTAAAGAATCATATTTGCATGCCGTTGAAAGAATTTTAAAATATTTGCATGGCACAATGCATTTAGGACTATGGTATCCTAAGAGTGTTTCTTTTAAGCTAGTTGCATACTCGGACTCGGATTATGCCGATAGCTTGATGGATAGAAAAAGTACCTCTGGTACTTGTCAACTAGGCAATTGCTTAGTTTCTTGGTGTTCTAAGAAACAAGTTAGTGTTGCCTTGTCAACCACCGAAGCCGAATATGTAGCGGCGGGTTGTTGTGGATCACAAGTCTTATGGATGAAACAACAATTGAAAGATCATGGTTTAGCTATTGATCACATTCCCATTAAATGTGATAATACTAGTGTAATAAATCTTTCAAAGAACCCTATTCAACACTCTAGGAGTAAGCACATAGATATTAGACATCATTTTTTAAGAGATCATCTGCAAAAAGGTGACGTTGTATTAGAATTTATTGATACAACTAACCAATTGACCGATATTTTCATAAAACCTCTCAATGAAGAACGCATGAACTTCATTAAGAGTGAACTAGGGATGCTTGATGGATGCTCTCTTTAATTTTTACATATTTTTGAGATACTTGGTTTAAAAAATCATATCACATATGTTATAAGACTTAATATGTAATTCTTTTAGCTTACCTATATAGCTTTTAGGACACATAAAAAGTCATAAAGCAAGTAATAGCAACTTATGGCATGAGAAATCTCTATTTCAACTCAAAAATCATTTTTGGACCTCTAAGTCACGTGGAAAATTTCATTATCACGCACGTGACCCAGGATAAGCAATTCTTCAAATGAATTTCAAAGCTTCATCGCGTGCAAGATGCTTTGCAACACCTACGCGATGATGATATTTTTTCTTAAGCTGGTTTCTGTTTCTTATATTGCCTCTAAGACGCTTTGCATCACCGACGTGATATAATCTTTACAAAAAGCTCAAAATTTCTGCTTCAATGTACCGAGTACAAGATCTTCTAATCACGTACGTGAGCAATTTATTTCAATTTTTTTCGCGTGACAAATCACTGGCATTCTCCTTGTGATCGAGAAAAATTTTCTTTAATAAATCTTCTGTTTCATTCATCACATAAGTGATAAACATCATCGCGCAAGTGATGTACAATTTTTTCAAATCAATTTTGATGATTTTTAAATATTGCGTCTGTGATCATCAATCGCGTACGCGATGCTAAACGATTTTTCAAAAATATAGCCGTTACTAGTCGTTACAAAATGGCTAGTGTCAATTTTCTCCAAGATTCTCTGCATAATTAGCCTATATGTGCTTATATATACCCATTACAACATATGTGAGAAGGTTTACAACCCTTTATCTCAACTCAAGACTATATTCTCATTATTTCTCGTTTACTCCTCCCTCCTAGTCTTAAGTTTCTCTATTTTTAATTCATTTTCTGCATTATCATTGCATCAACACTCGATAATGACCAAGAAACAAAGAGCTGGTAGAGGTTTGGTAGATGATTTGGCCAAACATCAACACAAAAAGATAAAATATACCACTTACCCTAGTGAAGATGAACCCATTTTAGCCTCTTTATCACCAAAACAAAAGAAAGCTCTTTCAAAATCTAAACCCCAGCCTTCCATAAAGAAGAAGACAGTTGCAAGAAAGGACAAGGGAAAAGGAAAAATGGAAGATGTTCCTAAGCCTTAAGAATAACCCTAAATGAGAAGACCCACGGGGATTGTTATTGGTGCTTCTCCTCAAGCACAGCCTTCTCCTTCCCCAGTTAGAGCTTCAAAAACTGTTGAAGACTTCTTGAAAGGAGAAGAGTTAGAGGAATATAAAAGGTTGGGTGATAAGGTTATCATGGAGACTAAGAAAGTTATTGAAGCTGCCATTAAAGACCTTGGAATTAAGGATGAGATTGAGGGATACCTTCAGAACTTGAGCTAGACAACCTTTGCAAGACCAAAGTACAATGGATATAAGAATATAACTTTGGAGTTCTTTTCCACCTTCCAAGTGGATAAAAAGGTGATAAAGAACTGGGATCATACGTCTGCAGATTTCAGTTGTTTGGAAAGAAGGCAGTGATGCTAAATTGGAATGGGATGCTTGCTTTGGTTTTTCAAAGATAGGAATTGCCAATTTCAACGAATCAAAAAAGGATATCAAACAATTCTGGAGAGAAATTTCTGCTTCAAAATCATTCAAACCTGCAATCTCTCCATCAAAATGTCTTTACACCATTGGCCTCTATGTCCTTCACAAGATAATTTGCAACATAGTTTTTTGCAAGAAGGATGGAAATGACAAGGTAGGATAAAAGGATCTGCTATTTATGCATTGTGCTATCCACAAAAAACCCATTCAAACAGCTTACTTCTTCATCGACCACCTCCTTGGGCTAAGTGGTAAAGAGCCATATTAGCTGGGTCATACATCTCTCAAATTACCTACTTTTTCAAGTTTGATCTTGAAAAACCTCAAGCCTACCCTCCTATTGGTGAGCTTAGACTTGCTACAGGTTATTTAGCCCTCTCATCATTTATCCATAAGATAAAGATATTGGCTAAAGAAGGGGACAACTTTGTGTACCTTAGGGCTGTTGCTAATGAAAACAGAGGCAAAGAAAAACTAGAGAAAAAGAAGAAGATTAAGGAGGCAGCTGAAAAATGAAAAGAAGTTGTGGAAGGTGAAGGTGAGGGTGAACAAGCTGAAGAAGAAGAAGAAGATGAGGATGATACCATTAAAAAGGTTGACTTGAAGCTCAACACTCTCAACAAGATGGCTAAAATGATGATTGATACTAAAAAATGGCAAAAGAGGGTGGATAAGCAACTGGTTCAACACAATATAGAGCTTCTTAGGATTTCTAGAGCTATTCAAGAAATCAAGCAAGCTCAGCCAAACCAACCTCTTCCATCTAGCTCTTAGTCATTCATGCATTTCATCATCATTTTTCATAATTTTATGAATGTTTGTAATTGCATATATCTCTTAATGAAAATTGCTGATTTTTGAGCTTTCTTATATCTATACCTCAATTTTGTATGTTTTTGATTTGACAAAGGGGAGAATTTCTAGATTCCTTTTCTGTGCAAGGAGAATTTGATTGAAATTAACCTCTTTATTTTATGCACAAGTTAAGGGGGAGCAATCTCCATCAACTCACACACTTGATTTAATGTTTTGAACTTAAATTCATTTTTGGTTGTCAAACACAAAAAGGGGGAGATTGTTGGCCTAAAGGTCCTTGATCTAAACTATTTTAAGCTTGACAACCTCTGTTAAGTATTTAATCAAGTTTACAAGTGTGTAGGTTAAGTATCAAAAGGCAAAATTCAGTGATTAGAAAAGTGACTTGTAAATCGCGCACGAAATGGGTAGGATCACCCATGCAGTCATCATCATGAGAAGCATCATCTACGCGACATACAATGTGATGAACAAGCAAACCTTCTGGATCTCTGGATAGTTGAACCATCACATCCGTGATTGTTACCATCGCCTGCAAGATGGAAGCATCATGAACATAAATAAAGAAAACACAGCTTCTAGTTAAAGACTCCATCACACACGTGATGTGGTCATCACCTATGCGATGATGAACTTTCATGAACGAGCCAACTTTCACATTCCATCATATAGAAGATAATGGGGATCATGTCCAAGATGCCCTTGATCAATTAAACAACTTCAAGGGATCGCCCACGCGATAGTCAAATTTTCATGACAGCTGGATTATTTTCAAACATCGCGCACGTGATGGAAAAATCACCTATTAGACTAGACACAATCATTGCCTTTTTTTCAAAATTTTCTACCGTTGGAAACACTTTGATTTATTTCTAACAGCTAGTTTTTGGGGTTAATGGCTATAAATACCCCTCTAAATTATGTTTAGAAATAACATACATTCTTAGATAGCCAAAACTCTTGCAAATATTTTCTAAATTTGTTTGTAAATAAATTCATTTGTGAATTTATTGTGTGTGGGTAGTGAGAGCTCTAGAGCATTTGTTCCTTGGGTTGAGTGATCTTTCTACCTTGTACAAGTGTAAATCTTTATGAGGATTGGGAAACACTTGGCTAGGTTTGGTGTTAGCCTTGTAAACACTAGGTTTGGAGAAAGCCTACGAAATTCTCTTTGTTAAGGTCGGAGATAGCCTGTTAAATTTCCCTATAAAGGTCGCGAGATAGCCTGTGAAATTTCACATTGTAAAGGTTGAAGATAGCCTGTGAAATCTTCATTGTAAAGGTTAGAAATAGACTGTTAAATCTCTTTGTAATCCATTTGTGGTAGTGGGACCCCAAATTGTGTATTTGGGAGAAGTGGACGTAGGTCAAGAGTTGGACCGAACCACTATAAATTTTTGTCTATTCTCCAGAGTAATTTTTATTATTAAATTCCACACCAATTCACCACCCCCACCCCACCGAACCCCCCACCCCCCCCCCCCCCTCTTAGGCATTTCATCATGCCAATTTAGGTGTCAAAGAAGCCACCTAGTAGAAGATGAAACCACTATACATGCAAGCTGAGTACAATTCCAAGAAAATAAAATACCACCCAATGCTCCACTTGAGGGAACCAAATGAAAACCAAAATCTACATGACCCCAACAGTTTCTCAAGATAAAGCTATCAATAACCTCTTTCTTAGATTCAACAATAGCAAAAAAAAAAAATTCAAACCATGATGCAAAACTAACACCCTTAAAGCTTGATTGATTCGGCCAAACAACAATGGATACGTTCAAACACTTAATTAGGTGGTTTAAGTAATCAAATGTGATAAGGTCTCTACCTATATAGAGATAGCAAGCTTACCAATAATGTTGATTTCATTTTCCCTAGATCTAACTTGATGTTTGTAATTAAATTGGATGGAACTAGCAAGCTTAGCAATATAACTACTAAGGTCTCTAGTTATCTCTAGTTATAAAAAATGAATGCTTAAACAACCTAAAACTAACAAGTTAATAGATTATTTAAGGTAGATTTGAATAAACTAACACATAGTTTAATTCAAGAAATCAATAAGGAACACTTTAAAGATTTAAAGGAATTTGCAAAGCAAAAACTTGAAAAATATTATTGAATGAATTATATCAATTTCGACCAGCCCCTTAGTCTCTTTATATAGGGCTTAAACAAAGTAATTATAATTCTAAATAACTAGGAAAATTCGGCCAAACAAGCTTGGCTTGAAAGAAAATCAAATAAAGATAGAAATCCTAATCCTAGTTGGAAACAAAAAGCTGGTAGATTACAACCTTGACTTTGCGACCTGATTTTGACCCCATAAAGACCTTAAATGAAAATTTGTAAAACATATAAATTGTAGATCTTGAAGTTTTCTTTCCAACACATTTTTAATCGCCTCAATCAGAGTTGTATAGCAAAAGTTATGGTCCGAACAAGCCGTTTTGCTCAATAAATCTGAATTTTAAACCTAATCTATGTAGTTGGCTATAGCTTGGCTTGAAAGCAAAGCAATACAACTCAACACAACTAAAAAATAATAAAACTCCTACCGAAACAAGGAAAACAAGAAAATAAGCTATCTACTTAAGATAAAATAAATCTTATCTTGATAAGGATATGTCTTAATCAAATTAGGAAAGAATTAAGACACATCCAACTAACTCTATCCATTAAGACATAACTTGTCCTAATGAAGACAAAGCTTGCCCTAAACCAAACATGTCCAAACGCCATATGTCCTAAGGTAATGTGTTAACTTGTTGACCTTTGACCTTTGACTTTGATGTTGACTTTATTGACTTGGTCAAACTTGCATTTTTAAGCTTGTTGGAATGCAACCATTGTAACCATCTTCAAGCCAATGTCCTCTTCATTTGTTCCATAGTCATTAGTCCATTGCTTCATACCTTGGATCACATTATTCCCCCCTTCCTCAAAAATGATTCGACCTCGAATCATTGCATGTAGATTCATTGGAGAGAATCCATACACACAAGAAACCGCTACCAAACCGTTATTCATAAAAACATGACCTCTAGTTTTGTAGAAGTTGAGTATTAAGAACATTACATAAACAAAATAGAATAGAATCACATATACCTTTAAAAATTGTAGTACAAACAAATAATAAAAACAATCTTGAAACTCTTGAGGAATTATAAACTCAATATGTTCAACATTCAAAATCAACTCCTTATGCACATCATCACAAGTTTCTTGAATGTTAGCTTCTTCAATAAACGAACCAGAATCAACTACTATTGCATCTTCATGCGAAATAACCATATCTATAATTGGCAAATTAGTAGCATCAATCAATCCCTCAATTGACGAATTAGAATCACAAACAATGACATCTCCATGCGGAATAGAAATATCAATCAAATCATGTTCATTCACCAATTCATCAACCACATCATCAATAGAATCTTCAACCACAATAGAATCATCAATCAATGCATCATCATGCACCGAATTTGGAATAACCAAATCTATTGCAATTTCTTGAAAATTGATGGAACTCGGTTGAATTACATCATCTTGCTCACACAAGCTTCATTAACCTCCATTGATACCCATCATCATCATCCTCATTAAAATCAGATTTAACACGAGAATTAACATAAGAAGTAACTTCTTCACATTCAACCTTATGCTCAGACTTAGATTTTTCCCTTTTTAATAACACATAAACCTTTGACTTCAGAATCATAAAATCGAGCTTGGACTATATTCTCTCTAATTCAAATCGTCTCATTAAAGAATCAAATTTACTATCAAACATGGTTAATAAGAAAAGATCACTCCCTTACGTGTTTACTTTCAAGAAATTTAGATGTTCAATCGAATTCCTTAAAATTAAACCAAAACGAAAAACAAGACACAAGAAAAATAGAAATTAAAACTTGTGAACAAAACAAGTTTAAACAAACAATAATAGACTCAATGTAACCCAATAAAAGCTTTGAAAAGAAAGAAACAAGTTCCAAACCCCAAAAACCTAATTTGAATCACTAAAACTCAAATAAACTAGTTCTAAATCTGAATTTTAACTTTGAGTAAAGAAACAATGCGGAATTAAGCAAAAAAATTAAATTGACACTAGAAACTCATAGCCAAAATTAGGATTTCCCTAATTTCAAAATTTTTTATTTTTTTTATTTTTTTAATTAAATTGAAACAATTCGCAAACCCTAAATTAAATCAAGGTTGTGGACAACACAAAAACACAAGAATTCGCACAAAGAAAACACAAAACGAACACACAAGGTTGATGATTCAATAATTACAATCCCACAACTCACAGAAATTGAAGATGAAGAGAAGATAGACTCTTAATTGAAAAGAAAATTAAACCAAACACAAAGCTATTGAATCGTTCCAATTGCATCTAAGTTCGCATCAATTGGTATCAGAGCTGGTTTCAATTGATTTTTGCATCAATTGGGATCAAAGCTGGTTTCAATTGATTTTCGCATCAAACCATGACAAGACACAAAAGAAATCCCCCTTAAAAATTCCAGATTAACAAATCCATAGACATATAAAGGAAAAAAAATAAACCTAGAATGCATAGCAAGATCAAGCCACTGCCACCAAATCTTGTATGTGGTTTGTTACACGATTTTTAAATTGGTCCAATTCCTTTTCCAATAATCTCCATGCTTCATCAATTTCATCTTGCAAAGGAGTAGTGGTAACTATTTCCATGTTCTCCCTGATGACAATATTTATGTTTCCAATGTCTAAACTTGAATCACCTTAGCTTGAAATAATAATACCCGATCCAAGCACACTTTTCGGTCCCAATTTTCTCCCCTTTTTTCTCCTTGTTGTAGGTACCAAATTGTCTTCACAATAGTCTGAACCATTTCGAGGCTGCTGTTCATTCACATCACCTGTTTCTTGATTTATAAGAGTCTTAGGTCGTTGTGACTCTTCTTCACCCTTCGAACCTTCATCACACTGAACCCATTCCTTCTTAGTCTCAGTTCCCAATTCTAAATCCTCATAAATCTCATGAGCTAATTTAATTTGTGCTGATGACTCAAATACATGAATCGAGAAAATTTCAGAATTCACCTCAACCTTATATCTACCATTAATCTGGCTGCCAGTGATAGAGACTAAGTAAGTTGCCACGTCTAATCTATTAAGATTCACAAAATCCTCATGCAATCCTATATAACGGCCAAATTTAGAAGCCAGAAATTCCATAACATCTCCATGTATAAACTTTGGTGGGATACCAAAGAAATCAAGCCATGCCAATCGTTCAATTGGTGCAGATTAATTAATATCTTTTTTGGTAAATTGAATTTATTAGTCTACAAGAAGTGACATAGAAAATATTTAACATTTTTTATATTTAGATTAATTAATATCTTTTTTGGTAAATTGAATTTATTAGGCTAAAAGAAGTGACATAAAATCCTAGCGCTCAAAGAACCTTCACTCTTAAGGCTATAGAACTAAGCAAGAGCCAATTAGTAAAAATACAAGCAGACATTCTGAAAAACATCTTGTCCCAAGTAAGCAAAATTAGAATGAAAATTCGTAAAATTTACCACACTCCTATGAATACAAGCAAAAAGAATAGAATCCATATATCATATCTACAAGTTTTCTACAAAACCCTCTAGAATTCGTGGCTTTCCAGTACTACTAGAAAATTCAATATTCGCAATGGACCTCTGCGACAGCTACACTATCCATCACATTTGTGACGGACTAAGACCAATTTTGCATCGGATGGAAAAATTATATAATTATTATGACAGAGCAAGCTAATCCATTGCTAATATCGTCGTAAAAAAAGGTGGATATTGGCGCCAAAAATTTACGTCAAATATAAGAAGAATTGCGACGACTTGTCCTTTGCAAAATTTACGACGGACAAGTAAATCGGACGCAAATTTTGGGCGGTTAAATTAACTGAAATTAATTCAAAATTTGTGACAGACTTTGCCTTTTTGTGATGGTTGTTTCCATCTCAAAGTTTCAAATATTAAAAAAAAACTAGGGTTTCTAGCAGCCATGGGGGGGGGGGGGGGGGGGGGGGGGGGGGGGGGGGGGGGGGGGGGGGGGGGGGGGGGGGGGGGGGGGGGGGGGGGGGGGGGGGGGGGGGGGGGGGGGGGGGGGGGGGGGGGGG
>CANYLF014541161.1:0-13028 GCA_948193215.1 Bocquillonia castaneifolia
TATACAATTTGAGTTTTAACAAGGCTAACCCAAAAACATGCCCAAGTGTTTCACTCACTAGAAACCCTTGAACCCAAGTGTTTTAATCTTTAGGACAACACTTAAACCTTTCACAATTGATTCCTACACGTCACTCCCCAAGAGTTAACTTTACAAGAAATCAATCCGAGCTTATAAAGCTCAACAATTAACAACAAAAATGAATTATAAAAAATTAGGGTTTTTATGTAATTGAGACAATTGTAATTAATTCACAAATTGAAAGTTGTTAATTACCTCTTACATGAGTTAGATAAGCTGTTTTATAGCCTCTCTTGAGTTCTAGAACGTTACAACTTCAATCATTATGTTTCGCACCATTTTCTCCTTTATTTTGAGTTTGAAACACAATATGTATGATGGAATTTAAATTGCAATGAGCTGTTGCAAATTGCCACGCCTTTACCCTGGAATATTGCTGTGGTAACGACCCGTTTCACCTTGTAACGGTACATTTCATTGGGCTGTTGTAAGACCCTTGGGACCGTGTCCCCTACTACTTCTTCTTGGCTCAAAATGCTACAAATGCTCTGCATGTAATGGGCATTTCAATATGTAATGGCACATTTTAATATGAAACGGTCCATTTCATATTGTGCAACGACTCGTTGCACATAAAAACTCTGAAAAAGACTTTACACAAAATTATTAGTAATATTGATTGACTTAGGATTTTAACTAAACATCAAAACAAGAGATAAATGCCTAAAAAGGCTAACACTCTCTATTACTGCTGGTTTCAATACTGAGGAATAACCAACTCTCGACACCTGATTTTTGGATGCAGGTACGTGGAAGCGGTGTGGGAGCCTAGTGATGAATATGGTCCAAACGTAGACCACTCTGTCACCCAGTTTCTCATAGAAATGAGCTGAAGGGTTGAAAATGATTTTAAAGTGTTTTCAAAATGAATTTCAAGCCTATTGATGGTCCGAACGGATGACCAATGATCCGACCGAACCTTCATCATTCCAACCTGGCCACATGCTATAGATGTCCATTTTTAGGCCTAAGAGGCCCAACTGTCCCATCATTTACCATTCAGCCAGATGTTCACCAATGATCCGACCAGATGTTCACCAATGATCTGACCGGATGTTCACTTTGACATGACAGGTTATGGGGTAAGATGCATGAATCCGTAGTGCACTCGAGACTTATAACCTACACCGGCCTACACCCATACTGCAATTTGAACAAGTTGCTGTAAAAGATTCATTTTTCCTTTATAAATACCCTATGTTTTAACACTGTAAGAGGGGGGAATGATTGAGTGAGACAATTAGAGAGACACTAAAAAGAAAAAGGAAAGGAGAGCACACACACACTCTTTTTCAAGACTCAGTTTCTCTGTGAAACTCATTTCACAGTTCTTTGGGTCTCCAAACAAGGAGACTACGACAAATCTAGAAGCCCATTTTCTACCCAAAAGCGGTAACTTACCTCTTTTCTGAGGGCAACCAACCATCCATGAAGCATCCATACATCCAGAATAAGCATATTCTTTCATCTATTTATTATTGCTTAGTTTATTGTAACTTTCTATATTTCACATACTAATTTTGCCTCACATTCTGATTGCTTATATGAGTCCCACGTGAAGCTAAGAGGATGTCGAACCAACCAGATTCAAGTTTGAAGCTCTATAGCCTAAGCTTCAAACTTGAATAGTGTCCTAACTTGAAGACTTGGGTTACTATCTAAAGCCATTTCTATAGCCCAGAATAGATCTCTAGGACTTTGCTTGTCATGTGTATTTATTATTTGTAAGAAAATTGTAATAATACAGGAGAAGACATATTCGAAGCTCAACTTACAGGTCTGGCTGAATGTTTGATGATTCAGCCAGATGATCATGAGGTCCGGTGGGATGTTCATGCCCCAAACAGATGTCCCACCTGCTTTGATTATTTTCAAAACTTGGGTCTAGCCCAAGCCAAACATTCAGCCGAACCTCCAGCCGGATCTTCACGATGGTGAGGAGAAGTGGAGAAAACAACACCGTGGATCGACTAACTCGAAGCTTCAAATAAAGTACTCTCCCGGATAAATCAGTCGATCGACAAGATTCTCTTGTTATTCTTATGTAAATCACCTATAATTAATTATAAATAACTAACTGAACATTTAATAAATAAACCCGATAACTAATAAATAAAAGACGATAGAAACTCATTTCACATTTCCTTTCTTTAAGGGTGTATGTATATTACTGCCATTCTAATATTGCGGGTAAATAATGGATGAATTAATGTGCAAATATTAACTTGTGAATAATTGTAAAATATATTTGAACTTGACCGCGAATATTATGCATGTAAATGAATAAGGTAATAATCCACTCGACTAATTCATACCAAAATAAGTAGTAACCTACCAATGTAGCCATGAGCACTCAATCAATTAAAGTTAACAACAATGGACCTAATGTGGGACTAAAATTGGTTAGAAATAATATTTGGTGCGCCCATTCATTGCATCCTACTTTTCAGGTGATTTGTCGCTTCATATTGTTTGTCTTTGGCAGGAAATAATGACCTTAGTACTTAATTAAATGGGAAAATGCCCTAAATATGGATGACTCATTCCGAACCCAGAAATCATATGGAGTGATGACGAATGGGGATTCCTAAGGAATCTACCTATTTGTTAATCACTAGGTGATTCTGATGCAATTCGGGTGGTAACTCCACAACTGTTTTCATAAAATTCTAAAAATCCATCTAGTGAGTTTGTCGCCATTACCGTTGGACACCAACCGAGGTCCCGGGCGCTCTATCCACAATGGTGACTCTACTGGGGAAGTTTTTACAAATAAAATGAATGAAGATTTTGAGCAATTTACCATCTTTTTAATTAATCTGGTCCTTGTTCTCATGTGCATTGTATGTAGTTCTGCATTTTTAGGGTTCTTATAAACCCCGGTACCATCTATAATGCAATCCAATGATTCCACACAAGTTTCTTGGATTGTACTATCAATGGACCACTTACAGTGATTAGGAGTCCTACCCAGCTTACCATCTTAGCAATGGTTAATAAGTCACGGTTAATGGGAAGCCCATACTTGATCTCCTACCATCTTAGCAATGGTTAATGGGAGTCCAACTCCGTGGGAGCCTTCTTAGCCAAACCAAAGAGTCAAAGCCCAGCATGTAATGACCATAGAATTTTCCACTAGGTTGTACCTGCTAAATCCTACTTGCTGTAATGCTGACATGAGTATTTATGATCATTAAGCCTAAAGCTTATACTGAAACTCTGTCCACCTAAAGGCAGAATTTAGGCATAAGAATACAGACTCAATTATCATAGATGCTATTGTTTGCTAGGATAGTTGGAGAGAATGTTCATATATGACAGTACTATCATCCCATATTGATGAAATAAAGTACCCCAGCCTACCTAGGAAATGGACTTTTAACCAATGGAATACGTGTGTAGGAGAAATAAGGTTGGAAGGCCTGCCTTTTTGGTAGTAATTGTTACTTGTATAGCTAACGGTTTTCTTGTTTCTTTGTCATGCATGCATGTGTACATACATACATGCACCTGCATCTCATGCATACTACTAACAGCCTTGTTTTACAGTAAACATTAAGTCTCGATCGGCCTGAAAATGAGTAGGAAGACGTTTGGTTAGAGACTATGTTAATTCAGGCGGATTCAATCTCGACAGGATGTCTAGACTGAGCTAGAACTTTGATATGGAGACAACGATGGTTGCTATAAGGGTTATGATCAGGGAGGAGGTCCAAAACGCTGTTAACACTGATAGGGCACCTAAAGATCCACCTTCTAAAGGGGAAGATAGAACTGGTGATCAGGATGCCATTTCGACCTTGAGCAGGAAGATGGAACAGTTGCAAGATATATCCAGGGTGAAGAAATCTGATGTTGACTTTGACCTGGATAGTATGGGGGTTAAGGGCATGAAGAAGTTGCCTCCCAAATTTACTATGCTGGATATGCAAAAATTTGACCGAACTGGGGGATCCTAAGCTTCACATAAAGCAGTACGGCTCCATTATGGCTGCTATGCCTTTAGATAATGAATAGGGGAGGGAGTGTTCCCTTTGTCCTTAACCGAGATAGCTCAAGACTGGTATCACCGACTACCAACTACTGTTCAATCTGACTTCAAAGAACTTTTTGACGCATTCATGGGACAGTATTCATACAACACTAAGCTAGAAGTTTCACTGAGAGACTTGGAGATGACCAGATAGAGATATAATGAGTCATTTGCCGATTTTCTTACTCATTGGAGAAATAAGGCAGCTCTACTCAAGTATAGACCCTTTTAAAAGGACCAAGTTAGAATTGTGGTTAAGAACGTGCTCCAAGGCATAGTAGAAACCCTACAGATCATGAATCCTAAGACCTCTTGTAACTTGTATGATGATGGGTTAAAGTGTGAAGAAATAGACACTGAAAGGAAAAAGGAACCAGAGAGGGAAGTCTACCTATAACTACCCCTCAAACACCAAAACAGCTGATGTGAACCGAGTTATCCCTAACCGAAAATTCTCCAATTTCAACCAACCTTTATCCAAGGTATTTGAAAGACTTGAAAGACAGGGCCTGATTAAACCTGAACCAGCCAAATTCCCGCCTAACCCAAATTCACCAATTCGCAACCCTAATGCCTACTGAAATTTTCACCAAACAACTGGACATTCCACAGACAACTGCATCAAGCTTAAACACACCATCCAAGGCCTCATTGAAGCTGGAAAAATCACTGACCCATATAATAGACCCCCTAATACTAAACACAACCCTTTGCCAAATTACCACAGAGTTCCTCCACCTAACCAAAACATGTGAATCGAATCTGGTTTCTCTGAAGCTCAAGTCCTAGCCTTCTTTAAATTGAATCTAACTTAAGACACGCTGTCACTAGCCATATGAAAAAACTGGAAGAAAAATTACCATAGTTGGGAGATCTATGGGATTCTTACATGTTAGAGACAAAGTTAAATGGTAAAGTCAAAGATATTTACATGTTTGATGCCTGGTATTCCTCTAGTGATGATGAAGTTCAAATGGTAGACGTATTTTGTCTGACCCAAGATAATGAATTCCCACTACAACAAGTCACCCGAAGTAATAAGGATTATCAAAGAAAAGATTTAGACATATACATTCCAAAATCCAGCCATAGGAGGGATCGTCCTGCTCCTGAAATTGTTAGAGACGTTGGGAAGGTCAAAGAAGATCTGATAACTGATCAACTGAAGAAGACTAAAGCTAATGCAAGAATCTGGGACATGCTGGTCTATTCGGAATCACATAGGAAAGCTTTAATAGATCCCTGTCTAAAATCAAGGTTCCAGAGGATGTTTCTCCAAAAAACATGGTCAGAATTATGATGGAAAAGGAGCCTGTTGAGATCACATTCTCAGATGAAGACTTCCCCCTAGATGGTCGTGATCATAATAAAGCTCTGTACATTACTACCGAAGTCAATGGCAAAAGAACTTCCTGTGTCATGGTAGATGACGGGTCTGCCATCAATGTTTGCCCTGCGAAACTCCTCCTCAAATTGGGAGTGTCATCTTCAGATCTGAAACCATCAGACCTTGTCATCCGGGCTTATAATGACTCTAAAAGAAGTGTTGAACGCGCGTTCACTGCTAAGATTAAAGTTGGGTTGATTGAATCTGAAGTAAACATCACTGTACTGGATATCCCCATGACTTTTGCGATCCTATTGGAAAGACCTTGGTTTGACTCCTTAGGTGGAGTCTCGTCGACACTTTATTAGAAAATCAAGTTCCCTTACGAAGGAGGGATCCTGACAGCCAACGCTGAACCAATTCAGTCCATTGTTGTGCTGCAAGCTGCACCTAAAGGTGAAATTTCCCCTACTGGGTTCCAAATCATGGGGATCCGTGAAGAACAGGTGAACTCACAAGTCAACTCTATACTTCAGAAGATGAACTATTTCCCAACTCTTGGCCTAGGTAAGAACCAGCAAGGGATCACTACATTCCCTATTTTAAAACTCAAACTACTCATAAAGGTTTTGGGTACATAGGAAAGTCTTTAAGGAAATGGATGGAAAACTTTACCAAGAGGAGAGGTCTATATGAGTGCTTTGTCTTTGAAGCCCGGAAGACCCTGAATGAAGCTAGGGGCAACAAATGCTCCACCATGAGCCCTTCCCTAATCCTGGAAGAACTTATTACTGAAGATCTGGCATCCAAGATGGAAGCACTGGTTATAAAAGAAGATGTTAAAGAAGCTTGTGCCCAAGCTGACTACTCCGACCTTGATGCTTTTATTACTAATATGCTTGTAAACACTTTTTATTCTATTGATGTAATAACTCCCGACCTCTTTTAGGAGGAGGATATTTTCATTTCAAAGGTTAATGATATAACTTCTGACTTTGCTTATTTGTGTGATGTTCATCCTGATGGCACTGTGCATTTCATCGATCGTAGCATAAGCATGTTTAACTTTAATTCTATAGAAGAAAAAGCATTCAATTTAGGCACAAAAGAAATACCATAAGAAATACTGACCGCATCTGATGTAACTCCTGAAGAAAGAGTGAGATTTGAACAAATTCTTAAAAATAGAAAGGAAATATTCGCTTGGACCTATGACGACATGCCTGGGGTTGACAAAAGTATAGCAGAGCACTTCATTCCTACTGATCCAAATATGAAGCCAGTTAAACAGAAGCTCAGAAGATTGAGACCAGAATGGGCATAGTTAATTAAGGAAGAAATAGCCAAGTAGTTAATAGCGAAGTTCTTGGAAGTGGTTGAGTATCCAGAATGGTTGGCCAACATTGTCCCTGTTCCTAAGAAAGCCGGCAGAGTCGGAATATGTGTCGACTTCAGAGATTTGAATAGAGCATCACTGCAAACAAGGAGGTTTTACCCCAGAGCCTGAGCCATGACTAGCAACAGCAACATTGTGTGTTTAGCTGCGGGGCTGAAGTGGTGGTCGCCACCCGAACCAGCATCGGGAATGTCTTACAAGGTGTACACTCCAATTCCTCTCAAGAATACGAAAGGTGCATTGACCCCAGAGAATCATGGATCCAACTTATCAATTCCAGAGCTTGATTCTTTACCCAATACTTCTAGTATTATACCAACCTTCATTCCTTCTAACAAAGCAATAGAAACACATAACGTTTATAACCTACCTTTTACATATACACATGCAATAGTGAGTTTCTAATAACAAACAAGAGTTAATTTTAACAATAACCAACCATGATTAGGGTTAATTTACATGCAAAGGTGATAATAAACACATAACACATCAAAACAGCAACACAACCTAGGGTTTATACCATTTTAGACCTAGAAAATATTGCCAAATAGGATTATTAACCAATTTCATGCATAAACAAACCTAAACATTTACCAAACAAGGTTCAAAAGCTTACCTTGTCACTGCATTCCACGTGAAAGCTACTGTACACAAGCGATCCCCATAAAACAGCACTGAAGAAACAATAAGAGGGCCCAACGCCACTCAGGAGACTGGCGTTTGGGCCCAACGCCACTTACCAATAGGCGTTTGGACCCAACGCCACTCCTGCTTGTGGCATTGGTTGCTAGACAACATGCAGCATGCATGATTTGTTAGAAAATGGAATTTTAAAGGTTTACTAAGCCCTAAAAATTATCAAACAAGGTCGAAGCCCCATAAAACAATCATCAAAACATTTGAAAAGGAATGAAACATTGCAAAACAACCTAGATCTAAGCATGGCATGCATAAAACACAATAAAGATTCAAACTTTACAAATAAAACATTCAAAGATTATAACTTTACACAAAACAAATATGCACATGCTTTAAAACAACTCTTCAAATATAGATCTGACACAGAAACATTGTTTAAAATAAAAAAAATGCTAGCTTTACAAGTGAAACATTAAAAAGAATCAAACTTTATATTAAAACATGCAAAAGATGCAAATTTTATTCATAAAACAATAAAAGACTCAACCTTTAAACATAAAACATGCAAAAGATGCAAACTTTATTCAAAGGATTTAAAAATAACATAAATAAACAAGCTTTAATCATTAAAACATACAAAGAAACAACTTTACACAAAAAGATGCAACCTTTATGCATGAAAACTCAAAAAAACGTGATTTTTATGCAAAAGAAATAAATTTTATGCAAAAGAAACGATTTTTACATAACAAAACATAAAAAGAAAGGATTTTCATGCATGGAAAACATGCAAACAACATCCAACACATCACATCTAAAATCAAAACACAAGAACATGCAAAAAGATGCAATTTTTAATCTTTATAATGCATTTTCAAGGCACAAAATGGTGTTTTAACAAAAGAAACATGCATGAACATGACATTTAACATACAAAAAGAAAAATACAGTAACACATCATCAGATTCAACACATTTATGACATGCCAAACATGAAAAGATGCATAAAAACAATGAAAAGCATAAAGAAAAGTACCTTACCTTTCAAGGAATTGGATTGGAAGCGCTTGATAACCCTCAGATCTGGTTTGAGTGACTTTTGTGATGCTTTTTATTAATTAAAGGTTGCTGGAACTTCACTTCAATGATTTAGAAACTCCAAACCACCTCTTTAATGTAAGATTCAAAGAGTGTTTTTAGCTTGTTTTATGAAAAAGTAATGTGAAAGAAAGTGTTTCTTAGCTATGAATGACTTTTAGAGTGTTGATATCTGTAATCAAACCCTAAAATTCGTATGCTTTGGCTGCCTCCCCCTAAAACTTAGTTTTAGATGTTTATTTATACCCGGTTTAGCTTAAAACTTAAGCTAGGGTTACCACAAATAGTTTCCTATTGAAAGTCAATGACTTAAGCCTAAACAAAGGATATTTTAGACAAAAATAGCCCTCCAGAGCTTTGGGACGTGTGTACGACTCGTACGGGCCATTCCGGGCCGAAATAGCCCGAAAATGGCTTTTTACAACTGAGATCGCCTGACGGGCATTGGGGGCCCAACGCCAATCTTCCTTTTGGCATTGAGCCCGACGCTAGTCTAATGAGTTGCATTGGGCCCAACTCTACTTGGAAAAGTGGCGTTGGGCCCTTTTGGGCTTCCAAACGTCCGATTTTCAAAAACTTAAAACTGAGAAATTGTACAAAATGGCCTCAACTACCAACCATTAAAATTTCAGGTCATTTGAACACTTGTAGAAAAAGTTATAATGAAAACCATCTAAAAAATGCATCATTTATGCTTAAAACCGGATTTTGGAGAAAAACATGTTATGCAAGCTTAGAAAATACTTAAGGTAAAGCAAATATAATCTCTAAAAAGTAATGTCAACTCAATTCATGCTACTTAGAACATGAACGATCATCACAGCGCCTCCGAGCCGCTTCCGTATTCCTACATCAAAAATTAGGTGTTAACAGTTTGCCCCTGCTTTGTCGAAGGTTTGTAGTATTATCCAATAATATGAAAAATGACGATAAATCCAAAACACATAATTTTGAAAAGAATTACGTACCTCGACTTCGGTGTGCGAAGCTTAACGTTGGACCTCTACTACCTTGGTTTAACTCCACGGGGATTTACCTGACTAAACTCTCAGGGTTTCAGGAATTTGATCTCAGACCTCAGCTGCCTTGACCAACTCCATAGGGAAATATGCAATTTAGGAATACTATCCATGTGAAAAATTGGAATACTATCCAAGTGCAAGAATACTATTTTGGCATGAAAATTGGAATACAATCCAGGTACCGGGATACTATCTTGGCATGAGAATTGGAATACTATCCAGGTGCAGGAATCATATCCTAGCTTAGGAGTTTGAATACTATCCAAACACAGGAATCCTATCCTGGCTTGGGAGTTGGAATCCTATCCAGATGCAGGAATCCTATCCTGGCTGCTCCATTGAGGAATATCGATTTACTGAGACTTGGATTCTGACTGCCACTAGGGATGTTTCTTCTTTTGCCAGAATAACTCCATTAAGAAAATAAAATTATTCTACTTTAGGGAAAGAATTTCTTTCTTTGATTTTTAATCAGAATAATTCTACTGGGGAATCCAAGCTTATCTGAGAGAATTGTGCTAGAAATAACTCCTCTGGGGAAAAGAAAACTCCTCAAAATATTTTTGGCATTACTCTCACTGGGGAAAATTATCTTTCAGACATAAAATTACCATTTACAGGCCCATGTTTACTCCAAATATCTTATAAATTTGAAAATAAGAAAAGAGACCTCTAAAAAAGAAATTTTCAATAATATCTGTTATTTCTTCTGTAATTCTCTGTCATTCTGACTATAATTGACTGTTATTCTTACTACTAATGCTCTAAAATTTGCCCCCAATTGGACTCAAATTGACCTCCTTTGGCCTTAATTTTGATTTCGGACCTATTTGCATCCAAACTTCTATCCTTTTTTGAAATTTTCTTCAGGGACTAAAATGGCAATTTGCCAAAATGGCACTATAAGTTGGCGAGCTGCACTCTTTTTTTTTTTTTTGGCAAGAGAGTTCATTTTATTTACCCAAACTTCATTTCCCTCCCATTTCTTCATTTCTTAACCAAATCTCTTCAAACAAAAAGCAATCTGGCCGATAATCAGGACTTAGAACCCATGTGGAACCCGATTAGCCTCTTTCAAAGAGGAGAAGTGTTAAAAGCTGATTCTGATGGAATTCAAAGAGGAGGAAGGATTTCTCCACTGTCAAATGCTAGATTCAACCTCTATGGCTTGATCGAAGACCGGGTAAGCGTCCAAACACCTTAATTTGATTAAATTTTGACTGGGCATTGTGAAATTTGTCAAAAATCTGCAAAATAAAACTGAATTGGCAGCGAACGGAACTAGTCTGGGTTGAACGCCACTGCCACGAGTGGCGTTACCCTCAACGCCCATCGTATGACCGGCGTTAGTGGTAACGCCACTACTAGAACTGGCGTTGAACCCAGTCTCAGTCTCAACAGTAATTTTAGACTTCGGACAGTCCTCTGATGCATGGTTTACTGATTTAACATGTGAAAATAGACTGATATGTGCAAGTTATGAATGATTTAAACATGATTTACACATTTTATGGACAAAGTATGATAAAATATGACCAAAATGATGTTACATGAATAATTAAGTTATTGGAGCTAACCCGAAGAAATCTAGGACATGCTTGGGTGCGCTAAACAATGAGTTTGGAACACGTTCATTCCAAAGTTGTCAGGACTGACCTGAAGAAGTCTAGGACACTCTATGGTCTATCTAGAGAAAGGGTTGGAACACGTTCATTCCAAAGTTATTTAGACTGACCCGAGGACACGCCTGGGTCCGCTAGACAAAGAAATTTAGATCAATTGCAATCTAAATAGACGTCGAGGTTTACCTGAAAAGTCTAAGACACGCTTGGGTCCGCTATATAAAGAAATCTAGATCAATGGCAATCTAGATGGACGTCAAAGTTTACCCGGAAAGTTTAAGACCTGCTTGGGTCTACTAGATAAAGAAATCTAGATCAATAGCGATCTAGATGGGCATCGAGGTTTACCTGAAATGTCTAAGACACGCATAGGTCTGCTAGACAAAGAAATCTAGATCAATTGTGATCTAGATGGATGTCGGGGTTTACCCGAAAAGTCTAAGACACGCCTGGGTCTGCTGGACAAAGAAATCTAGAACAATAATGGCGATTTAGATGGACATCGAGGTTTATCCAAATAGTCTAAGACAAGCCTGGGTCAGCTAGACAAAGAAATCAGGATCAATGGCAATCTAGATGGACGTTCGGGGTTTACCGAGAAAGTCTAAGACATGCCTGAGTCTGCTGGACTAGGAAATCTAGATCAATGGCAAACTACATGGACGTCGGGGTTTACCCAAAAATTCATAAGACACAGCTGGGTCTACTAGACAAAGAAATCTAGATCAGTGGCAATCTAGATGGACGTCAGGGTTTACTCGGAAGGTCTAAGACACTCTCGCCCTGCTAGACAAAGGAATCTAGATCAATGGCAACCAAGATGGACGTCGGGGTTTACCCAAAAATTCTAGGACACTAGAATCCTAAGAAGTTAGTAAGTTTTTACCTGGAGTTTGTCGAAGATGGCTTGCTGCTGTGGTGAGATTTTTGGAAAATAAGCACTATAATATTAAAACAAACAAGCAAGTAAAGTAAACGCTTGAATTAGTCATGCAAATCATCAATCAATATCAAATTAAGCACCAACTCCCTGGCAACGGTGCTAAAAACTTGACTAATCTGCGAGCGAACAGGTGTCAAGTTATAGAAATGGTAAGTACAAGTATTGTTTTTTCCCAAAGGAGTTGGTTAGTTTATGTACCAATCACACAATTTGCAAATGATTATCCAAGCAAATGATAACAAGGATGAGTATCACAATATAAACTAGTTAAGCATCAAATTAAACCAAACTGATGAACTATAATAAACAACTAAAGAAATCTAAACAAAATAATAGGACTAAGATATGCAAACAGCTCTAGCAATTCAAAATCAAAACATACTCTAAGGCTTGATCCAAACATACTCTAAGGCTTGATCCACCCCTTAACCATGAACAAAAAGAACATCTAAACATCAACTTTGTTAGGTAAAACACTCTCAATGAGATAGGGAAGGCAAGCTAACTCTAACTTATCTCTAAGCTTTAAGTATTAAGATGACTAACAATGAACATGACTCTCATCAATACCCATATGTAAGCATCTAGAGCACAAAGCATCATTATCCCCTTTACACCCTTGTAAGCAACCACCAAGCTCTCACAAAAATGGTAAAACTCACATACCCATATACAAATCCATAGCAATCAACAACTCTAATATCAATCACCATACAAAATAGCATCTATGTGATGGCCAAATACACAAACACAACAAACAAACACATATATGGGTAAACCCTTAGAGAGAGAAAGCCATAACCAAGTTTAAACACATAAATCACCACATGTTCATGGGTAATGTGTTTCACAAACCCTAGAGCATAAA
>CANYLF014549954.1:0-11533 GCA_948193215.1 Bocquillonia castaneifolia
TTTAGTCCCTAAACTTTTAATATATGTTCAATTAAGTTGAATTTAAAAATGTTAATTTTTTAATTAATATTTTGTAAATTAAAATAGTGTAAAATAATTTTATTTATATTTTAAAGAGTTAATATAAATAAAACTAAAATCAATTTTTTTATTTTATTATTTTTTAACATTTTATTATTTTTATCAAAGATTTAAAAATAATCTTTATATTCATATTTATCAAAACCAATTTAACATGCATAAAATTTTATTCTATTTTATTAACTTTCAAACAACTTATTTAATTATTTTTTCTTTTTTTTTCTAGAATTGAAATTATCTTATATATAATTGATTTTATATTTTAGAATTTAGAGCTCTACATTAGTATTGTTTTTCTATGTAATGAATTATTAAAAGTCCTATGTAGAATTTTTTAAATTAACCTATACCTCTTTAAATTTGTCCATATTAATAAATGTGTCAATTAAAAATTATCGAAATAAAATAAAACTACTATATTACTTTTATTAATATGAATATGAAGACTAATTTTAAAGAGATTTAAAAAGGATAAAGTGTTAAAATATAATAAAATAAAAATATTTATATTACTTTCATATATATATTAACTCTTTAAAATATGAATAGAATTATTTTATATTGTTTTTATTATAAATTATTAATAAAATATTTTGAAAATTTAAATTTGACTTAATTGAACATATATAAAAAGGTTAGGGACTAAAAAAAATAACTTAAGTTTAAAATTGAGGATTTTTAAAAGTTAAGAGTCATATTTGTACTTATAGATAAACATTAAGATCATATTTGAGTAAAAAAAAACTTTAAGGGAATATTTGCTCTTCAGGCTAAGCATTAAGAGTGTTTTTGCACCTTATCCCAAAAAAAAGTATATATATATATATGAATTACCTTAAATTCAAATTTGACACTAAATTGATAAAATTGATGAGCAATTGCTATTAATTGAGCATAACTTCGTGCTAGTGCTAGGCTTCTACTAAATACTCAAAAACTTTTTTAGGGTATAAGGTAAAAAAGGCAGGAATGAAATAGTATAGCAAGTGTTCAGAAAAAAAAAAAAAAGTATAGCAAGTCAGATACCAAAAAGCATCAGATTAATGGCATAATATAAGGCACATTAAACTTTTATCTGACTCAAAATGTAGCTTTTCATCTCTTATTCAAGAGCTTCATCACACCATGTACAGATAGGAGCTACTACTTGACTCTGATGTCTCTAATTGCAATCCATAATATGCAAAAAAAAAAAAAAAAAAAGTGCAAAAAAGGGTAACAAAATAAGAAGCAAGCTATGCTTCATCATTCCAGTAAGACATCAGAAATGTCTTAACGGCACTTGCTTTCCATTGATGCGTTTGCCTTCATCTGATCTGCGAGCTGCTCTCACCCTTGTGCTTCCAGCATTATTGTTGCTCTTGTAGCAATCCGAGCTCTTAGACATCTTCTTAATATGAGAGGTGAAACTAAGTTCATCAGACATTTGCATGTTTTCAACAGATATGCTTTCGTCGAATGGCGAATCATAGCCAATTGCCTCAAATTCCTGCAAGAAAACTGCGGTGAGAAGATGGGAAATGGATGCAGGCCATATAATGAGGCGCTGTTAGAAAATGGTGGAGTTAGAACTCATAGACACCGCTATTCCAACCTTCGATTTTGTCTTAGCGTAATAAGGCGTTAAACATGGATTGAAGTCCTTGAGAAAAATGTCATCCGGACTACCAGGGCTTGCAGGATCACAAGAGCTGAACTCCTGAATAAATCAATAGATCAGTTTATTATAAAAGAAAAAGAAAGGTAAAAGGAAAAAACAAATAAAAGAAATTTGAACATTCTTAATGTTTAGAGAAAGATGAATGGAAAGGAGAACCATGTTTCTTGCTGACAACATTTCAATAGCTGTCATGAAGCTGGCTTAAAAACATTTTAACCAAAAGGTCTACATACCAGCTTACCATCTATTAACTGTTTAAAGACTAGATTTACCATTCAAAAGATAAATGACAAAAACTTGAACAACAAAAGACCAAATCAAGATCTTATTGTGAATGTGTGTGCACATGTATAATGCTTCAAGTTTGTTAACAGTGTTAGTCGATTTAAATCAATTAGTTGCAGTTTTATCCAACCGGTCAAAATTGAAAAAATCATAATTTTTCTTAATATGGTAATTTAATAAATATTCTTTTTAAACCATTCATGTCTTCGTTACAGTTTTCTTTTCCTTTCCTCTACCCTTCTCTTCTCTCCTATCTTTCTAAGATTCCACTTTCTTCGTCCTCAAAAGTTGAAAAAGAAACAACAACAATGAAGCATGACTTTTTAATTATTACAGCTGTCATCTCTTTCTTAGATACCACTTTCAAATGTTGTAGGAAAAAAATGCAATAATAGCATGTGATGCTTTGAATGAGTTCAAATGCATTAACCAAAAGAAATGATATTATTTTCTATTTTGGAGTAACATTCTTTTATATTTCAATTTCTACTAGCTTGAATGGCAACTTATTAAATGCTGCAATTCCACTCGAACTATCAAAATTCAAGATAATTTTTTCGATTAGGTAACTATAACCAATCTCATATCCCTATACAAGAAGGCATTATCTAAACCGAAGTATAATAACTATGAACAGTTGATCCAGTTAGGAGTTTATTTATTGGTAAGCATACTTACTAAAGAATTAGTAGCTTCTTCATGATCATATGTTGGAGTCCTTGGTGAGCTGCCATGATATTGGATGCATGCCCTTGTGCTATATTTATCAGCTTTCACCTGTTCACGGCCAAAATGGAAAAAAAATTTAAGTGTTACTATCATATTTCATGTAAAAGATTTTCCTGCAAAAGGAGAGGGAGCAATATCCACATTTCAAAACTGTGTACTCAACCCTGCAACATCTAATGAATTCAACACTATATTTCATTAATAACCTTCAAATTCAGTGCTTTCTTCAAAGAATAACTTTGCTCCAATGCCGATAGCCAATAATTCAGCACCCTCTTTCATAAGCTCAAAAGATGCTCAATACTCATTATGGAACTTGTATTTGCAATGCAATCTATTCTTAAAGAATTGTTCAAACAGAATGTACCGAATTTTTAATTGACAAAAATATTGACTCGGTTTTTAGTGACAAATTTATAGAACATGCTTATCAAGATTAACAACAATTATAAAAAAATTAAGTTATAATAAGAACTAAACTGAATGAGAATATCTAAATTTGCTTAATAAGGTATAAATAAAACAATGGATGGTTTAATAAAATTTCTCAAGATATGTACACACACATATGAACCTCTAAATTATACATCAATAAGAAAAAATTGGGCAGAGCTAAAAAAGAAAAGGCAAACATATAAGGTATATACCTCAGCAAGGTCATCAGCTAGGGATTGTAGTTGGCCTGTAAGAGAAGTGACCTGTCTCTGAAGAGTTGGTATGAGTAGCTTGGCTTGTTTCAATTCTGATCCTTGCTTCTCTACTAGTTCTTGAAGCTGAGAATTCATTACATCGGGGAAAAGAATTGCATTTTTTAGGGACTTAATCTCTTCCCTTTGCTTCAAGCACAAATCTTTCAACTTCTCAACCTGCAATTACCCATCAAATTAAATCATCATTAATCATTAATACAGTATAATACCCATTAATCAATTCTACCAAATTAATTGAATAATTAAACACACCAAAAATGGCAACTCACTTACTTCTGTGTTTTTGGACTCGAGCATCAACTTTAACTCAGCAATTTCCATTTCTTGCTCTTTATTAGTAGTCAATAGCTCTCTCTCACTCCTTAAAACCATAGCCAATGTCCTTGTATTCCCATTATTAACATTTCCTTTAACTTCAGTCAACGCCTTAACGCCACCCTTTTTCTCTTTCTCCTTCCCAAACAATTTCTTCTGCAACCCAGTAAAGGCGGTTCCTTTTCTCGCTGTCTTCTTCAAGTCCTCAGCAATCAAATCACTAGGAATCACAAGCCCTGCTCCCTTACCTGAAGAAGACCCTTTACCCATTGGTTTCTTCTCCATGAATTTCTTCACCATTGAGCTTAGATTATGATGATGACTGCCATTGCTTTTGATCTTACTTGTTTGCAATGGATCGGATGTGGTTTTGGTTCTCACTAATGCTCTTGAAGTGTCTCTGTTTGTGGATAAATTAGAACTGAATTCTGTTGAAGAAGAAGGGTCGGAGAAATGGGAAGAAGTTGTTGATGATCTTGAATCGTAGGAGTTATAGCGAGAAGCCATTTTTTGAGGGAAAGAGAGAGACTGAGAAAAAGGGTAAAGGTAAAGAAAGGAAGAGAATAAAGAGAGTATATTTGGATTTTGAAATGTTTAAGACACGTAGCCGCGGCTTGTTGGAGCTGTCTGGTTTTAAATTTTGAAGGGCGCGGGTGGATGCTTTGACTTTGTCCCTCTTATTCTTATAAATAATTTTTTTTTTTATATAATTTATTCTTATAAATAATTGCAATCCATAATAGTTCAACAAACGTGAGCCTTTCAGAGGTATCGTATCAATATCCCACCCATGTCGTCTTAATTCATTCAACACTCATGGACTTAAATATCCATGGATATATCATGTTTTTAAGGGGTTTTGATATAAAAAGAGTATATTAGAGCACCCCAAAACAATTAGGAAAAGGTATAAAAATGCTACTACGTTTCTAAGTGTGAATTAGCAATTAATCTTGTTTTTATCATATAATTTAAATTTCATGTTTAGTGACACACTTAAGCCACTTTCGAGCATGATGAATCATTTCGTGCCGACCTGTTGCTAATAAACTTTCTGACCTCATATGAGAATGGAAAACTGGGAAAAACTTTTGTTTAACACTTCCAGAAAGACCACCTATTTGTTAATCCATCTTATTAAGGTGGAGGGCTAGTCTCAAAGCAGTTCTTTTTTTGTACTTTCCGTTGGTCAACAACCAACCACAAAATAAATACCAAAATGAGAGACATTTGATCCCACCACAAATTCGATTTGTTAAGCATATGGTTTAGTGGCAGTTCAGCAAAGGTTGTCCATCGACAGCTGAATGTTTCACTACGGTAGGAACGTGGATCGATCATGATGAGAATGGACTTCTCCGTAATGTAATAGAAGAGTCACAGTCCGCATAGTTTGTTACGTCAGCCCCAAAAGGATAAGTTGCGCTCATGTTTTTTGGTTTCCCTAAAATCGATTTTTTAAAAAATTGGTAAAGACCCACCCCTTGTTTCAGTCAGAATGACATTTCCTCGTATTTTGATTCATTTTCTGTTTTCCTTACCTTAATGAATTGGAAATCGTGATCAAAGAGCTGAGAGAAAGACCATGGCTGACTTTCAAAGAAGCGGAAAGAGCATCGGTCGCACCGAATATACTACTTTACTTACCTTGCCTTGGAATCTTTTATTGGGAGTTTCCAGGTATTGCATGAGTATGCCTCGTATGTCTTTACCAAAGGGCCATGTTAGGTTACTTTGGTGCTACAAGGTGATTGTCAGATATAACTACTAAAGCATTTCTAGTTTTCATTCCCTTCTTCTTCTACGTATGCTTATGCCCCTGATTAAGTAGTTTTATTCAGGTTGGGTCGGCTACTCCTTGATTAAACCCGCGAGTTACAGTGGCGGGTCAATTATCATCTTTTGTCCATAGCGAGTACTTGATATAAGAGAAAGCTATTATCCTATTTAAGAAGATTCGTCGCAGGAAGGTAACTATTTCAAAGTTCAAAGCTAAGTGCTCACATGAACTCTGAACTTCCCATTGGGATATCTAAGAGCTAAACTAAATAATATCTATCCATTTTTCATTTTCCTCTTTCGTTCAATAATGCCTTTGCTTCAAAATGCTATTTACCAATAAGAATAGGAAAAAGACAATGACTTTTTTTAAAGTCAGGCGAACCACTTCAGCGCATAGCTATGCAGTCGATTTTTCCACTTCTACTTTTCTTTTCTCCTAAGATAAGAAAGTTATTTATGCCAGAGATATTATTTAGGAGAGCAAAGCCTAGAGGCCGAGGGTGAGTAGAGAATTTTCTTGAACTCACTGTCTCACTGAAAGTAGAATGAAAACCGGCCTCCGGGCAATACAAAGTACATTTCTTTTGTAGAGGCAGGTAGTAACCTAACCTTTAAGATCTGTTTTAAGGGGGTCTCATCATTCTTAGGCTAGAGAAAGGCTTAGGGGAGAGGGATGACTCTCTAAGAAAAACTTCGAGTTGACTTTTTTTTTCACTCAAAGTTCTTTCTTCAACTCTGGGTTTCGAAGAGATGGGCCTTAAGCCTGATCTTTCTTCTTTATCGCAACAGAAGCACCTGAAGTACTAAACGGAATACGCATTAGTTTTATAATGGTTAGAGCCAAAAGCCAAGACCTTTAAAAGCTCTAAGGAAGAGAATTCTCATTAGCCTGAGGGCCTATGAAAGCTTAAGACGTGAGTTATAAGTATTAGCCTCCTTCTTTTCGTTCTACCTGGGTATCAATGAGGCAATTCTCCGATTGGGTCAACTAACATGTGATCAATGGTGTTCTTTCATCCTCGTTCAATTCTTTATCCTAATGAATGAAGAGGGTTTTATGTTGAGGGAACTAGTCGTTTGACAACTCCTTTCTTTTAAGTATCATATTCAATTGCAAAGTAAGGGCTGGCCTTTACTGGCAATAAGTTAATAGATGCCAAGAATCGTCACTCTAATTATGAACTCTAGGCTTTCTTGCCCATAGTCTCACAACTCTTAAGATTTAGCAAATGACGATGATGATGATCATAATAATAATAATAATAATAATAATAATAATAATAATAATAATAATAATAATAATCATAATAATCATAATAATCATAATCATTTGAATCCTTACCCTAACTCACATCTCTCCACTCAAAAATAAATTCATAATCTTTAGAACTCTTTAGAATTCAACCTTTATTGTTAACTACTTCTGCCCATAAAAGACAACGAGATTCGTTCATAAAATCCTAGATCCCAAACCTACACACTCGTTGCTTACTTTTCATAGACTTACAGATCAATTATTTCCTCTCCTAAAAGAAGGTTGTCGTCGCTGTCATAGGATCATAGAAATCAATGCAAATCAATCTTTCTTCCAACATCATTGAATTATCAGTAGATTTGCTAAAGAAATTGACTTTGATGCTGTAATGACAATAATTGGGTTACTTGTTGATTCTCTTAATCAAGAAGAAATTGAAGCATATGGGTGTTGTTAAAGAGGTTAAATTGGGATGTGCATTATAGGTGTTAAAGCTAATGTAGTGATTGTTGTTGTCGATCTTGTATGTATTTGGTTATAGTTTATAAGCTTAAGATTAAACTTGATATTAGTGTATTTGTTTGTTTAATTGATGGAATGTAGTAATTAATAATGGATTGGGAGATTGGAGAAATCTAAGGCAGTGTGGTGGTTTAGATCCTCTGAAGCATTATTTTACTCTTAAAAGAGAAATATCTCAGATTGGAGAGTTCAACGGCCATATCTTGAGCTGAAATTGATGTTCTATTCCCTCTAAACCCATCATCTTCTTTCTCCATATTTGTTCTTCTATTACCTATTCAAAATTGGGAATTTTCTAATGCTTTGAGAGAAGCCTTTGTAAGATGTATCAACCCACATGTGAGAATTTTTTTTTTTTTTTTGGTAAGTGTAGGATTTTATTGAGAAGGACCAAAAAGGTCAAAGAATACAAATACTTACAGCTCTAAGAAAGAGGTAGGACATCTAATCACATCATCAGCAATATAAGGTAACTAAGGATGTTTGCTCTCAACTAAATACATAGCTAAATATAACTTTTTATACAAAACATCACTGGAAGTTGTCTTGAAAAATATTCCTATTTCTCTGCTCCATAGTGTTAGAAATAGTAGCCTAGGCCTATTATATGGATATGATATTTTGATTATCAATAAAGATTGAATTTATTATTATATCCATTTACATGTTTGTTATATAATAATATCCTTGAATAATATTTCTGATTAATCTAAATGTCCTTAATCGATCATTGTTATCGGAATAATAATGAATTAAGATTATTATGAAGTGTGATTGATATTCATGAGATGAATATGTGTATGAGAAACAATTCGAATTCATATATATTTGTTGAGAACAAATATTAGACCGACCTGGTTTGAGATTACTTCATGGATCAAAGTCATAAGTTAATCTCTAATAGTTGTATCATTAAATCCTTAAACCTGAAATCATTATGTTGGGCAAAATCCATCTCTTTCCATCTCTCTTTTTGCTAAACTTGCTTGCTTTCTTGCTTTCATGGTTCACAATGAGGAATATTATGTTTTGTCATGATCAAATGTTGTCTTTAATCGGATGATTATAAAGGTTATGATTGGAAGTAATAAGAATCATGTAGTGAGATATGAATGATTAATATGGAATTTGTAGAGAGGTATCTCTGGGCCCCTGTTAGTTTAATTGGGCATCGAGAAATTAAATATTGAGCGAAATAAGGTTGACATGATCCATGTCTTATATTCAAGCAAGACATCGTGTTACAAAAGGATTATGACATTGACTATATTTAGGTTGTCTCGAATCAAAGTCTATTTATTTAACTTAGGTAATCATAATGTCTTACTAAAGGCCTATGGACAGCAGGGTGTGCCCGTAAGGCGTCCAATGGTTAATGGTGGCTAGCTCACTGTGCTACTTAAAGCAGGGGATTTTTTATTAAAAAAATGAGGAGTCGCCACTCGATTGCATCAGGATTGCCAAGTGATAACAGATAAACTGATTCCTTCGGAATGTCATTCGTCATCACTCTAGATGATTTCTGGGTTCAGAATAAGACATTCCATACAAGGCAATTTACCATTTAATTAATTAAGGAGGTCATTATTTCCTACAATTTGGCAAACAATTTAGAAAGCGATAAATCACCCGAAAAGTAATAATAGCACTGGTATAATATTGGATGAATGATCGTCCCTAAATTTTTTATAGCCGATTATTTCCATGCATTAATCCACTTGATTAGCCTTAGTCAGATTGAATGCAATTTGCTGTGGTGGTGGTTTTCTATATTTATTTTATTAATATTTACCGAATTAATCATTTACCTAATTATTTACATGCTTTCACATTCACACTCAGTTTCTAATATATTTTACATTATTTACAGGTTAATGATTGCACATTAATTAATTATAATAACCCGGGATAAATGACAGAAGTGATATATAAATACACCCTTAGAGAAAGGAAAGGAGAAATGATTTTCTACCAAATTTATCATATTATTTACTGGGTTTAATTTATTAAATCAGTTTACTATTCTAAACAGATATTTGTAACGTCAACATGAAATAAACAAGGTTAGAAAATCTTATCGATCGACTGATCGGCTCTTTGGAGAAGAACCAATCGGTTGATCTTGAAACTTTGGCAGGATCTAGATCTTAAGGTCCCCCACTTCATGATGATCAACCCCAGGAATATCACCTAAGGACCAATCGGCTGTTCAGCAAAGGCTCATTTGAATCTCCAATATAGGCCCAAGCCTAATAGTACAAAAAGGTTTCTGGTACTACAGCCGATTAACTGATCTAAAGAATTAGATAAGTCGATCAGCTGATCGATGAACCATAGGAAGGCTCCCAAAGGCCCAATTGACTCTGTAACCGGGGGACCAAAACTACTATAGCTTGTATCAACCTGTTCATTACAAATTTTTCCAAATGAAATATACATAGCGATAAATGGAGTCCTAAAAAGGAGCTATAGGAGTCCTAAAGGTGCTAAAGAGATGAGATTTTAAGGATCTTAAAGTAAATGAACTAAAAACACATTTTAGTTTATTTCTAGTGATTTATAGCGTCAAAATTAATTCTGTTTGTTCCAACAGCATCCCCTCCTCATCAGGATGTTAAAAAAATAAATAGAAATTTGAATGGAGTTAGTTTATAAAACAATGAAAGTTACAGTGAAGGAAATATAAAATAGAGTATATAAAGAAACCTTATTCTGATGAATGAATGCTTCGTGGATGGTAGGTTGCCCTTAGAGTTTGTGATTATTACCGCTTCTAGTAGAAATAAGCTTCAAAATCAAATCGTTTTCCCCTCCGAAAACTCAAGAAAACTCAATGTGTTTCCTCTCTATTTCTTATCTTTTTTTTCCTATAAACTTACTAACCTTGCCATATTGTTGTCGACCTCCTTTCAATTCAGCAGACTTATATACTTATAGAGAAATACATAGGTCTGCTACGTAGGCCGACACCGCCCTGTATTTCAATCTTTCTACACACGCAACCTGTCAAAATCAAATGATTTCGACAGAAGTGTCGATCTGTTCTTTAGTGAACAATCAATTGAATGTTCTTAAAGAACATATAGATCCTTCTTTTACTAAAAATGGGATTTGACTGATTTGGGCCTTAATGGTTGCTTAAAGCACCGATCGATTCATTGTAAAGAATCGATCGACACTTGATTATGGCCTTTTAAATCGATTTGATTCTCCGACTCCGACTTATTTCTAAGAGAAATAAGCGTATCCGAGTGGTCTATTAAAGACTGTATTCATCATTGGCTCCCAAACCACTTCTAAAATCCTACATCCAAAAATTAGGTGTCTATAGTTGGCCTCCTTTTGTCAGAGTTTACCAATGTTAATCATTTAACATGAATAAACGAACGGCAAAACAAACAACCATAAACATAATAAAGGATACAGAAAAAAGGATACAGCTTGGGCGTGGATAGTCATCCCCATGGATAGCCGTCGTCGTAGATAGTTGTTGGAGTCTAGATAGCTATCACCGTTAGATAGCCATCGCTGTAGTTTGGAATTGATTCTAATAGCCATCTTTGGGTTCTAGAATTTAGATTTTATAGCCGTCTCCAGATCCTGAAATTAAGATTTAATAACCGTCTCCGGATTTTGAAATCGAGTCTGATTAAGTCTAATAGTCATCTCTCGATTCTGGAATTAAGTCCTGATAGCTGTCACCGGATTCTGAATCGCTTGATTTTGGAATTAAATTCGATAGCCATCTCTGGATTTTGGAATTAGATCCTGATAGCCGTCTCCGGATTCTAGAATTAAATTTGATAGTCATCTCCATATTCTGGAATTGAATCTGATTCTGAAAAACTCTGACCTTGAAAGTCCTGATTCTGGAAATTCTGATAGTTGTTACCGTATTCTGAGTGTGATTTTTTTTGCTGGTTCAAATTGGTGCTTTTCTGATAATTTATGCATTTTACTATATTGTTTATATAACACAATAACATAAATCAAAACTACCTTTTATATTTCCAATTGTTGCATTATATTCTACAAAATTGTCCAGCATTGGAAAAATAGAATTTCCCTTTAAATTTTTCACAGTGACATATTCTTTATTACTGATATAGTTTCTAGAACTATGAAATTTTCTCTGCAAAATAGAAAAATATTAAATTAATAATAAATTAGTATTATTTGAAAATAAAAAGAAGA
>CANYLF014558856.1:0-12085 GCA_948193215.1 Bocquillonia castaneifolia
TAAAATTATATAATTATATTAATCACTAATTATATATAATTAACAAAACATATTTATTAATTATATTTGTAATTAATAATCAATATATTTATTAATTACTAATTATATATAATTGATAATTATATTTATATAATTAACAAAGTTATATTATTAGATATTATGTAATACTAATTAAATATAGTTATTAATTACTAATTATACATTTTAAAAAATATATATATATATATATATTATTATTTAATTATAGTTAATTATTTAATTACTAATTATATAAAATCATTATAAAACACCAATTTAGAGACGGATTTTAGGGACGGATTATGTCCGTCTCTAATTAGAGACGGATTTTAGAGACGGACTATTTTCGTCTCTAATTAGAGACGGATTTTGATAAATTAGAGAAGGAAAGTAAAAGGAGGACTAATTTTTCTGATAATTAGAGACGGAAAAAAAATCCGTCTCTAATAATGGCGTGAATTGATGCCAAATTATTAGAGACGGATTTTTGTCCGTCTTTAATTAGAGACGGACATTACCCGTTTCTAAGCAAAAAAATCCGTCTCTAATAATTTAGCGCCAACTCCCGCCAAAATTAGAGACGGATTTGGAGACGGATTATTTGTCTGTCTCTAATTAGAGACGGATTGTTTTTCCGTCTCTAATTAGAGACGGAATTAGAGACGGATTTTTATGTCCGTCTCTAATTAGAGACGGATTTTTTTTCCGTCTCTAATTATTGAAAAAAAAAAAATTTCGCCTCTAATTTATCAAAATCCGTCTCTAATTAGAGACGGATCTAATTCCGTATCTAATTAGAGATGGATCTAATTCCGTCTCTAATTAGAAACGGATAGCGTCCGTCTCTAAATCGGATTTTTCTAGTAGTGTATGATATATTAAATTCAAAACTAAAGTTTGTTTAGTTAAAAAAATTGTTATAGAATCTATTGATTTTCAGAATCCATCAATAGTTAAAATTCTTGATTTTTGAAGGTATTCAATTCCCACATAAGAGATGGATTTTGATAAATCCCACCGATTTATATGCAGAGGGAATTGAGCTATTGCTTACGATTGTGATATTGGATTTATTTTTCTTGCTGCTAATGTAATAGCAATACTAAATTAGGGCAGTAGCCCACTTCCATTTTTTTTTCTCAATGCATGCATATATTTTAACATTGCTTAATTATGTTGTGCTTTATATAATATGTGCTCTTCCTTTTTTTCACATAATTTGCGGTCGTTATTTTGTGCAGTATTTAATTCATTCAAATATATCACTCTTTTTTAAATTAATAATATTATACATGTAATTAAATATATAATTTGTAAGAAGAGTATTTATGGAATTTATGTATTTAATTTATGGATTTTATTTATTTAACCAAATAAAACATTAAAGAAACGTAAATGACAATTTCATAGATTATATTATAATACAAAACAAAAGATTTCTACGATCCTTATTTTTCACAATCCATAGTTTCTTGATTCCATGTATTTTTAAAATCCATTCATTTTTTAATAAAAAAGTTTGATTTAAGAAAAATTAATGTAAAAAACCCATCATCATCCATAAGATTTGAGTGTAGTAACGACGCGCCGAGAAAGGGCTGTGAAGCCAAATTATTGGCAAAACAAAGTAACCAAAAGAATAAAAATAAGATCAAAATAAATTTCCTCAGGGTTCCAAGTCAAACAAAGATTTCTTGGGAAACCGGCCAAGAAAGAAAAAGCCACCACCTATCTCTTCCTCCACCTCTCTTACTTTCTATTTGGTGCCAGTGTCTTTACCTTTCAAGATTCTTTAATATTTGATTTACAATATGGCCCCATGACTAAATCATGCATTAATATTTAATAATTTAGACTGAAACACCCTTCGTCAAATCTTAGATATAATTTTTTTTAATACAAATTATTGAGAGGATTAATTAAGTAGGCATTACTTTTTTCATACTTAAAAAAATTAAAAGGAACATTTAATTTCTAAGAATCTAATTTGTTTCACCATTTAATTTAGTACTAATTAATTATATTCCATAATTAGTCATTACTGTTGTTTTCCTTGATATTTTTAATTAATTTGTTTATCGATTAATTGCCTTACAATGTGTAAACATATTTTGCAAATACTTTTATGAATAAATGTCAACTTGAAAACTTTAGCAAATTATAATTGAAATTGTGTACTAATTAACTGAATTGCGTTCACATTTATCTTTTCAAATATAGGCCATTTTAATCAAAGGGTAATTGTAGACAGTCAGAATAATAATTCAACAATCTTAATTCCATCTAAACCTATAGCTATACTAATAATTTGATATCCTCAACAAGGGCTTGAGGGTCAATTCCACAAATAAATTGGAGCACCTTTCAAATATACTTCCATGCTAAGTTGGTCCTTTGGTTCTTCATAAAAAAAAAATTAATGTGTATCGAATTTCAAAACCTCCTTCCTATTCACTTTTGCTGAAGCTTCTTCTCCCATCCTTTTCTTTCTTTTTCTTTTCTTTTCTCTTCTCTCTCTTCCTCTCATCTTCTTCTTCTTCTTCATAGGCTTGGTGGAGCTGGTTAATGGATATTGAACCCTTGTGGGATCTTGGGGGGTGGTTTCTTTTTTCTATTTGCATGGCAACACCAAAAACACAATCACCATCATCAATTACTCATCAAACAAACACAAAATCTCATCATTTCCTTCTTTTTTTGATTACCCTTTTCTTTATTTTTCTTTTGCTTCTCATTAGCCCTAATAACAAAACCAATTCCATAAATAATAATAACTATCTTTCCATCATCAATATGCCTTCTTCTTCTTCTTCTTCTTCTTCTTCAATTTCAATCAAAAGGCTTCTCTTATCATCATCATCATCATCATCCTCTTCTACTACCATGAACTTGCACACACACGATGCTTCTTCTTCTCCTTCTTCTTCATCTTCGAAATCTAAAGGTTCAGAGTTTGGAGCTCAGGCTCACGAAGTTCCAAGTGGACCAAACCCTATATCGAACAGGTAAGTAATTTATGAAGAGATACAAAAATTTGCACAACCAGCAGGTAGGAGGTTGGTTTTGATGAAGAAGATGCATGGTAGAGAGAGTTGGAAATTAATGTGAATTTATTATGAATTTGTCATCTTTTATATGGTTATATTTTTAGTTCATCAATTAATTAATATTGCTTGTCCTCAGTGAGAAGTTTGTTGAGTTTGCTGTTATGTCATCTTCCTTACAGCCTTAATTACTTCTTCTTCTTCTTTTTTCTTTGTTTTTGTATTGGGGGGAAGGTTATTTTTCTTACCAGAAATGTATAGCCAGAGACACTCTATTTTGACATATGAATATATATATATATATGTATCCAAATCCATCTCTTTATATATATATATATATATATATATTGAAAATAATTAGTAGTTTAGTTTGGCTTAATTATTCTATATATGTGTATGTTTATTAATTATTAGCAAGTAACTTTTTCCTAAGATATGGCCAAAATCTTGAAGATTTTAGAGAATCCCCTTGATATGCCTTTTCTTTTGTTTTCTTCTTCTTAGGGTTTTATAAAATTGTACATATGCGTTCCTTTATTATTAATAAGAATAAGATCTTGAAATTAATTATATATATAATTAAGTCTAGAAACTGAATATTTGGGACATGTTTCTTTCTTTATTTTTAAAGATTATAACATCAACTAATACAGAGTTCTTGTTGTGCCATGTGTGAATGAGTTTCTTGAGGAGGATCGTAACATGGAATTTAATTTCAAGAAAATGCCAAGGAAGAGAAGACATGTATATATGACCTAGTAGTAGTTATATTTGTAATCGATGTGTGAATCCGGGTTTGAATTAATCCTCTAAAGTAAACCATTGCAAATTTGCATGGATTTCCTTCACTTCATTAATTCATAATTAAGCAATGAGAAGTAGGAAAAACAAGGCAGATAGATAAGTGGAAGAAGAAGAGAAGAAGGGGGGATTCATTCTGTTAATGAACAGTGGTTTGTCAGATCTGTGAGGTACTAGTACTAGTAAGTAATGTGAATGAATGAGAAAATAAGTGAGTGAAGATAGATAGGGTAATTTTGCTTTGCTTTTGTCTTCTCAAAAATTTTGAATTTTCTTTGAACTTTGCTTTTGTCTTCACAAAAACACATAAACCAAGAAAAGCTGAAAATAAGATGCCAAAACATACAAAACAAAAGTGTCATGTGAAGAAGAGGAGGAGTATGTGTAGCTTAGCTTATAGCCATAAAAAAGAAAGAAATAAAGAAAGAGAGAGAGAGCCCATAATTTGGTAATTATAACAGTGTCATATTCCCTATTTTTGAATGAATGAGTGGCTTCCAATCATATGATTTATGATGGTGTAAACTTTTTCCTTTGTCTAAAAAGATAAAGGCAAAATTAATGATTCAGAAGAAAGAAAGAATTTCTTGTTCAATATATATAAATATAATAATTTATATAGGTGGAAAGTGCAAAAACCATATTCATACGTACCCTTTTGACCAAAGTGTCAGGTTTATTTTATCTCAAATGTTGTAGAAATACAATGGGCTGTAGAGTGTTGGCCACACATGCACATATGTGGATTTATAAATGGGGTTGGAACCCATCTTGCATAAAACCAATTGATTTGTGCTAGGATTTAATATACTCCACTTATATATCACACTAACTGTTATTATATTTCCGATGTTGGATTACATATTCCAACACTCCCATATTTTCGATGTTGGATTACATATTTCAATACTCCCCGTAAGTGCAACTAGGTCTGAACCAGTTGTCACTTGTCAAACACGGACCTACACTCCCCCCTAAGTGCAACTGAGCCTGAACCAGTTACCACTTGCCAAACACAGACCTATTCTCAGAGGTCCGTACAAACGGGTCTAGATTCCACTGCTATCCCAACCAGATCTTCAAACACGAGCCCAGGATTAGACCATAAGTGCAACTGGGCTTGAACCAGTTGTCACTTGCCAAACACAGACCTACACTCCCCCGCAAGTGTAACTGGACCTGAACCAGTTATCACTTGTCAAACACATACCTATTCTCAGAGGTCCGTATAACCGGGTATAGACTCCACTGCTAGCCTAACCAGATCTTCAAATACGAGCCTAGGATTAGGGTGTGGCTGTTAGACACTTGGCTTTGATACCATGTAGAAATCATCCAATGGGCCTAGAGAGTATTGGGCCACACATGCACACTTGTGGATATATAAATGGGGTTGGAACCCATCTTGGATAAAATCAATTGACTTATACTAGGATCCAATCTACTTCACTTATATACCACACCAACTCTTATTATATTTCCGATGTGGGATTATAATAGAGCAATTTCTTTGTAGTATGAGAAATTTTTGCCTGCATCCGAGTCTCATGGATCCATTTATACGATACTATAGGATAGGATACGATATGATATGAGTGCTTAATTCTCATCGTAGAAATCATCAGGTCAAGAATTTCAATTGCAGATTTTGTATTATTTTTTGTATATATGCATGCTTGTGTACCATTTGTAATTGTCTTGCAGTCAAGTACTGTTAATGTTGTATGATTTTCATTTTGTCTCAGATTTTTCATAATAATATAAACATCACATACATATACATATATATAGCAAAGAATTTGACAAATCATAAGTGCGTACTGACTTTGAGTTTGGCTTCTCATTCAGTGCTTGCCTTGGTAAATTGATTAAGTTCAAATTCTATACTTTCTTGAATCTTTTTATATATAAATAAATCATCTCATAATTGAAATCTGTTTAAACCCCTACGAGCATGGTCCGTATGGATTTGAGTTGGATAACTTGGATGAACTGTATATATGAATGGAAAATCTCTTTGGGTTCAAGCTACATAAAACACAGAGAAAATAAATATTTTTCGGGTTTATTATTTTTCGGGCAAGTAGCTCTTCCTAGAGTTAAATTTTTTGACTGGTTTGCCATGCTTAAGACAGTTCCATGTTAAACTTTTATAGTTAATTAATTAGCTGAGGAATTGATATTCCCTTGTTTGCCTTCCTTGGAATTGAACATGTTCTTCTCCACAGCTCTTATATATGTTTGGTTTCTCTTGTGTTACTTCTTTAATAATTTGGATGTTCTTTTGTGATTCCGAACTCCATTCCTGACTTTCTAAATTTTCGGGTATCAGTTTAAGTATAAACACCAATAAAACTACATCATTTTTATTATATAAAATACTTAATTTTAATTTATTTTTTTAAAGTCACACTAAATAACAGTTTTGTTATATTTATAAAAGTGCAAGAAAAATTATCGACTATGAATATTAGAAAAAAAATGTACAACATATTCCTTTAAATTTACATCATAAAGACAATTAATCAAATTATAATTTTTATTTCAAAGAAGTATAAAATTTTTCAATTTGTGAATATTTTTTTTATATCCACATCACATCAGAACTTTCACTAGATTTTAATGAGTAATAACTCGGTGTATCAATATTTGGTGATCTTAATTGATTTAAATATTCTTTTAGAAATAAGTTTAAAAAAAAATTAGTCACCAAAATACTTTACTTATCTACTTTGGATATCCAAATATTTTCCTACCAAGTTTTAATATTCGCGTCCATGGTCAAAGTTTGAGGAGAAGAAAAAATGTAAAATTCAGTGTAAAATACTTCAAACTAAGTCATGAACATTTTAATTATCTCCCTGGTTATAATCGACATGTGAGTATTAACTATAAAAAAATCATACACATTTTTGTTCCAAATGTATAACTTCAACTAATTGACTTGCACAAAAAGTAATGGAAGATACAAATTAATGAAAATATGCTGGCTAGCCATATAGTGGGCACAAGACCTATGAAATAAAAATAATTGCAACAGAGGGGATATGAAAATGATCGAGCTTGCACTCAATATATAACCTTAGCTTGAATTATATAAAACCCTAAACCCTTAGCTAGGCTTAATGAAGAAATGTGAAGATTTTCATTGATTCATCCAGCTTGCATCCACGAAAAAGGATGAAGAGGTGAAGAATTTAAGGAAATTGCAGCTGCCTAGCTATATAGAGAGAGAGGAGGGAAAGGAATTGAAACAAATTACTAGTACTATTATTGTACGTACTCTTATAAAGTCATGTCAATGCATTTGCTGGACCTTCCTTGCATTGCAATATTATTTATTTATTTATTTATAAATAGATACATCATCAAATTTATATATATCAAATATGTCCTATCATTAATAAAGTAGCTAGACAATGCAGTACTACAGTAGCCCTAATCAGTTGGCGAGCCTAATTTGGATAGAGATAAGCAACTAAAAGTGGTGGGTATTAAATCCAAACAAGAAATTAAATCATGTAATGATTTTTATTGCCTTGTCGTTACTATATATATATATGTGTGTGTGATTTCATTTATTGATAATATATGTTTTATTTAGCATCTAAATTTGCTAGGTCGGAATTAATGTGGAAATGTGGAGCTTCATGTAGATCATGCTAGCTAGTTTGATATATTGGTCTTTACTCTATAGTTATGAATCTGAAAACTCATGAAGCAAAGAAAATAGATACAGTAGTTGGCATATTTATATATAAGTCGTAATTCATATAAATTAATTTCTTTTCTTTTTTCTAGATAAAAGAATCTAAAGATATAATAAAAATTAAAATAATATTATACAGTTATAACATTTTAAAACATTCCCTGCAAATGCATTTGTATTATGCTACGTTAGCATCTTAAACCCTTACAAAAAAAAAGTTAGCATCTTAAATTTGATTCTTTTACTTCATAAGTGAGTTTAAAATGTAACATTTAGAAATAACATAAAAATCTAAATTTAATTATATGAAATAAAAACAACCTAACAAATTGATTAACAAAAAGGTTCCATGTGGGTCTCATTTTCTCTCGGTGTATGTTAAGCTTTCCATGCTAAACTAAGCCGTTTCCATGGCTAGGAGGAAAATTAAAACTCTTGTGGATCCATCTTTACAGCAAGAAAATTCAAAACAAAATTCAGATTTTGATGTAGCAGATCAAGATGAATCTAAAGATAGTTCTTTTCTAGCAATTCCATCAGAAATTGAATCTCAACAAAAAGTAATTGCAATTCAAGAAACGGAGAACCCAAAGGTTTGGAGCGATCTCTTTAAGCAAAATGGAGTGAAGGCTGGAGAATGCAAATTGAAGTATATTCCTCCAGTAATTAGCAATGGAGTTAGAGTTGCAAGGATTAATCATGATACTATTACCTAAGAGATGGAGCGCTGGCAATTTGTTCTTATTGGGCATGTATATGGGGGAAACCTTAAATTCTTCAAACTTGACAAGTTCATAAAAAATCAGTGGAATAAATTTGGGCTCATTGATGTCAAAATGGTTAAGGCCAATTTGATTGTATTTTTCTTTGATTTAGCAGAAGGGAAGATTCAAGCTCTCCAAGATGTGCCCATTACTTTCGACAAAAGACCTCTTCTGGTCCAAGAATGGAGGCAGATTTCTCTCAATTACTTTCAATTCCGATCTGGGTTAAACTTCCTCTTCTTCCATGGGAATTCTAGGGTTTTGATTCTTTGAGTTCCATAGGCAGCCTCCTTAGAAGACCCCTGTACACTGATAAATGCACTAATCAGCGTTCAAAGCTTAGCTATGCTAGAATGCTTATTGATATGAGTTTAACCAGCATCTTTCCCAATTCAATAACTCTGGAGCTTGAAAATGGTGAATAGTTTATGCAAAAAGTTGAATATGAGTGGTGTCCTAAAAAATGCTCTAATTGTCATGTTTATGGGCACTTCACCAACAATATCCCAGAGGAGGAAAAGACTAAAGTTTGGGTTGTCAAAGATGGTTCCGAAACTCACAATCAGATTATGGATACTGTAACTGTTCCAATCACAAGTCAAGTTCTTATCTCTGAACAGGACGTCACGAAACTACCAGAAGTAGAAGAACGTTTGGAGAATCCTTCTATTGAAATCACTACAACAGTAACTACTTCCTCTTTAGGAACTACTACTGATGAAGATGGGCTCCAAACAGTTCAGAGTGCCAGCCAAAAATGAAAAGGACGTCAAGCCCATAAGGAGAAAAATGGAGAAATTCCTCATGTCTATGGCACTAGGATGAATGGATTGGGAGGTAAACTTACAGTTAACTCCTCTAGTATGTGTAATGGTTATGTAATTGCTAATACTCAATCAAGGAGGCCTCAAAAACCTCCTGATAGAGGTAAATGATGTTGTCTTGGAACATCAGAGGGTTTAACAACCCTCATAAGCAAGCAAAGGTGAATCTCTGCTAAGAAAGTATAATGTGGCTGCCTGTGGCGATATAAAATCCTGGATTAAAAGTGCTAATATTGATGATGTCTGGCGTAATTTGCATTTGGTTGGCTGGAATTTTGCTACTAATCATAGCTGTTCTAATTTAGGCGGGATTTGGATTTTATACAATTCTTCTAGAGTCACTCTTAGAGTTTTGTTAATGCATGCTCAGTTTATTAACTATGAATTTTTTCTTGACGAAAAGAAATTTATCTGGACTGTTGTGTATGGCCTCAACACTTTGAATGAAAGGAAAGATTTGTGGAGCAAATTAGTTGATTTTAGTCAGGATATTGCTGATACTCCTTGGCTGTTGCAAAGTGATTTTAATGTTGTCAGTGGAGAGACGGACAGATTGGGAGGGATTCCTTTATATGAAGATCACAGAAATGAGTTGACTTCTTTTATGAACAATGCAAATGTGTCTAATTTGAGAAGCGGGAATGCATTTTACTTGGAATAATAATCAAATTGGCAATGCTTTTATCTGGAGGAAATTAGATAGAGCATTGGTCAATAGTGATTTTATGGAAGTAAACCATGGAGCTATTGCCTCAGTTCTGCCCCCAGTCCTCTCAAATTACTCTCTTATCCTTGTCAAGATCTTGGTAGATTCTGGTTATGGGAAAAAAGGTTTTAAATTTTTTAATATGTGGACTACTCATCCTAGTTTTATGAGTATTATTCAATCTGAATGGGATAAATGAGATATTGGTTTCTCTGCTTATTGCATTACTCAAAAACTCAAAACAATCAAGTTAAGGCTGCAGCGCGCAGCTCAACAAGTCAGTGTTTTCAGATATTTTGAAGAAGGTTCTTGATCAGAAAGGCAGGGTTGAAAGATTGCAAATAGATCTGCAAGCTAATCCATTGAATGTAGGGGTGGGCATGGACCGGTTAACCGGTCCATGACCCTTATTTATAAACCGGTCCATGACATTTCGGTTTTTAATATTGTGAATCTAAATCTAAAATATCAAATCGGTTAACCATAAAATACAGTTTGGTTTTTCGGTTTTCGGTTTTTAACCGTTGTAGATTCTTCTAAAAAAAATAGTGGTTAACTATTTTTTTAGTTTTTTAACCATAAAAAATAAAGTATGTAACACATAAAAAAACAAAAATATGTGAAGCAATTTAAAAAATATATATAAAGTATATTTTAACATAAAATATTTCAACATAAAAATCATAAGTTAATGCATAAAACTGAATTTTTATTTTCAGAAATTATATATATATAAATTTATAAAATATATTATATATATCAACCGGTTAACTGTTAACCACAGGTTTTTTTATCTATCGACCCTAAACCTAAACCATTAACCATAAACTAACAAAATCTTGAACCTAAACCTAAACCGATGGACCAGTTAACCATAAAATATGGTTCAATTTTTCAGTTTCGATTCGGTTAATCGGTTTTACCGATTTTTTACCCACCCCTAATTGAATGATTGGTTGCACCAAGAGGAGAGAGCCATGGTTCTAGAGCTAACCAGGCTCATAGAGTTAGAAGAAGGTTTTCTCAGGCAAAAATCTAGGATCTCCCGGTTAAGCTGGGTGATTCAAATAACAGATTCTTTTATAACAGTATCAAGAAAAGAAGAATTTAGAACTGTATTTTTGAAATCACAAACATGAGAGGAAACATCATTACAGGAGATACAAACATTCATGTTTCTTTCATCGAATATTTTCAAAGCATTATGAGCACTATTACTCCTGGAAGACAGCATTGTCATTCTCAGATCTTTGAAGGTGGTTATGTTCTTATAGTAGAGGATATACAGCTTCTAACCAAACCAGTGACAGAAGAGGAAGTTAAAGCAGGTCTTTTTTCTATAAGATCTGACAAAGCCCTTAGAGTAGATGTCTTCAATAGCTTCTTCTTTAAACATTATTGGCACATTGTTAAGAAAGATCTTCTTTGTATGGTTTAGGATGCTTTCAAAATTGGCAGAATTCTGAAGCAACTTAGTATTACTGCACTCACTTTAATTCCCAAATCCTCTACAGCAGACAATGTTTCACAGTAAAGGCTAATTGCTTATTGTGGAGTTCTCTACAAGCTTATCACTAAAGTTTTAACAACAAGGCTAAGAGGTATTCTCCAACATCTTATCTCTTATCATCAATCTGCATTTATCCCTGCTAGTTCCATTAGTGATAACATTATTCTTGCTCATGAGTTAGTTAATGGTTACCACTTGCATAAACCTTCTACTAAATGCTTGATGAAAGTTGATTTACAAAGGGCCTTTGACTCTATAGCCTGGGATTTTATTGACGAAGTATTGTTAGGCTTTAATTTCCCTACCGTTACTGTAAAGCTTATAATGGAATGTTTAAGGACAACTGTTTATTCAGTCTATTGGAAGGGATCACAAAGGGCTTTATTTCTAGCTAGAAAACGGTTGAGACAGGGGGACCCTATGTCTCCCCAAATTTTTGTTATCTGCATGGAATATTTTACAAGATGTCTAAAGGTTATGAGGCCTAATATATTCAAATTTCATCCTGGTTGTAAAAACTTATCTCTAGATCATTTAATTTTTGCTGATGATCTCTTGCTCTTTAGTGCTGCTAACTTGCCTTCTGTTAATCATTTGTGTAATGTTTTAGAGCATCTTAGAGGGGTTTCAGGTTTAGCTGTAAACAACAGCAAAAGTAACATTTACTTTTCGGGTGTTTGAAATGAGCTGAAGAGTAGTTTATTGTCAA
>CANYLF014558920.1:0-10708 GCA_948193215.1 Bocquillonia castaneifolia
AACAAATTAACATGTTCTGTCACATGAAAAATATAAAGGAAAATGTGTATTTAATCTTTGACACCACCTCTTTTGTGGTGTTTTAGAAGACTAATTACGATGTGAAGGATGAGGTGTTTTTGATGGTAAGTGATTGTAGGGGCCACGGTGGTGGTGATATGGTTCTGGAGCGCCTTTGGGAATCGTGATGGAAGTCGTGGTGATGTGGTCATGGAGCTCCCTCTGGAGAATGATGATGGTGGTGGAAATGACCGTTTACCAGGGTATATGTAGAGGCATGCTTATAATGATAAAGGGAGATTTTAACAAAACAATAATGATTGAAAAACTCTAATTAATTAAAAAAATATGATTATATATTTTTCAGTTATTTTGCTATACATTTCCATTTGTAAATATGTGAATTGATTATAGAAAAGTCTAAAAAATTAGACTTCTCAGTACACACATAAAATATACAACAAGAAAACAAAATAAATTAATATTCTAAATTAACTCTCCGCGGGTTTTCTCCTTAGTAGAAGTGACCTATATATAGAAGAAGCAAACAAATAGAGTATAGTTAGAGAAAAAAGTACAACATACAAAAACTTGCGTGCACATTAGAAAAAGGAAAGGAGAGGGAAAGAGATGAATAAGAACAATAAATATAATGTACCATTGCAGTGGCAAGAGGGAAATAAGCAATAAAAAAGAACAAGGTAAATTTAGAAGTAATGATAACAATGTTGATGGAAAGTCAAGTGAAAGCTTAATTATGGTTAGATTATGTTAGGCGTTGAAAATATGTGCTTTATATAAAAAATAAAATGGAAAACTTGAAGGAACAAGGCCTTGGATACCAACAATGAGACAGACAAATTTTTAATGTTATGGTAAAATTAATTTTTGCACATACAAATAAAATTAACTTATTTTAGACACAGTCTAGTTTTTGTAAATTTAGAAGACAATTTATAATTTTTACACATACAAATACAATTTACATATTGTAGACATAGTCTAGTTTTTATAAATTTTTAAGTTTCTTAAATTCAAACAAGGAAGACTTTATAAAAGGACTTTAGGAATCCTAACTTCAGAAAATTATAGTTACCAAGTCACATAGATAAAAATAGAACTTCAAAAACAAAAACCGTAAAGAAAATTTAATTTATATCTTTTCTTACCTTTAAATTCTTGGTGACAAACTTTGTTGATGTATTTTTATGTTCATTAAAAGTGGTTGTTAAACTAGTATACATTGTAATGCTTAAAAGGTTCACAATCACTACTAGGGAACGAGAAAGCCATTTGCTACTGGAAACCCATGGCAAGCTTGAAACCTAATAAACACAGTAACTAAATTATAACATGCATAATCTAACAATAAATATATATAAATATGCACTCCGCATCACATGATGATAAGAATAATAATAACCAGCATTCTAGCTGGAGTCTCGCAGTGCTATACATATCCACTATATATCTATAATAAGTACATTCATATATAGTAATATATCAATAATGCATACATGATAGAATTTATAACAGACACCAGAGATACCAACATCCTAAGCAACAAGCTACTATTGCAACTCTAAATTTTACAACAACAGAATAATCGACATTAAAACCTTCAAAACAATGCTAGTGAAGAAGAAGACCGACAGAGCAACATGACATTAGAGGTCCGGATTGAAAAATCTTGAGAAAAATAAATTGAGGGGAGTTAGACCTCACTGAGTGAATTAATATCATATCTATATGATGCAACCTAATCCACAAGCATGCACACAGTAGACACACACACACACACACACACATATGCATTCTCATGGCTAACAAACATGATACAAGGAAAGAGGAGCATCGAGGTAGAAACCCTACACTCTCTAATTCCCTCTTTAAGCCTTAGGTTCTATTATCCCACATGATTCATTTAATCCAATATTAATCATCTAGGGCCTGAGAACAGCTCATTGAGCAAGCCCCAAACATTGACAATATACGATCGCCCGAGAGCACCTCATTGAGCAAGTCGGCGCTTGAGAGCGCCTCAGCGAACAAGCCCCATCCTTAACATCATAACCGTCTAAATGTACCTGACTCATGTGTGCACACAGCCTGTTGACACCCACCAGATAGCTCGTTCCATAACCAACCTCCATCCGCAAGCAAAACTTATCCATTCAGAACAATAGAAATGTGCACACACACACGCACATACATACGCAACAATAATACGAGATGCTTGCAAAAATGAATGCTATAAGATATATTTTACTTTATGAATATACTTAGCCAAACACATATCATATTATCAACAACAAATATATATTTATATAAACAAAAACAGAAAATGCACGCTTATATTCATAAATACTATTAGTCAAGTGAATATACTTAATGTACATATAACCGTTAATACCTATAGTAGTGAAATACCCAAGAGGGGGGGGGGGGGGGGGGGGGAATTGGTGCAGAATAGAAAATTAAAAAAAATGGCTTTTTAGAATGAATAAAAATTTATAGTGGTTCGGTCCCAACTTGACCTACGTCTACTCCCAAAGAAACTCTTAGGGGTTCCACTAACCACAAATGGAAAACAATGGAGATTACAAGGCTATCTTCAACCTTTACAATGTGAAATTTACAAGGCCAGCTCACTACCTTTACAATGAAGATTTCTAAGGCTATCCTCAACCTTTACAAATAAGTTTTCTAAGGCTAACTCATAAACCAACCATACTGTTTCCGAATCCTCACCAAGAATTAACCCTAGTACAAGGTAATTAAACACTCAATCCCAAAGCAATCAAACCCCAATTGAATGCCTTAATGACTACATAACTACCTACACACAAACCACAACAAAAATAACTTAACAAATGAGTAAATTAGAGAAAGAAAGTTATAAGTGTTTTGTTTTGAAGAGAATTGTTGTAATGCTTTGCATATGACATGTATGGAGGTATATATAGGCTATGCAGGGATCACAATTGCATCAAAGATTTTTAAAATGCCTTATGTGACCATTTATGGCTGTTGCCCAACAGTTATATATAAATGTCTAGTTGATTCAAATGAAGGAAGAGGGTTGTTGAGCTGTTGCTAACTATTTTTTACACAGTGTTTCCAACTTCAAAATGCCATATCTTGAGTTATACAGCTCCAAATGCTTCGATTCATTTTTTGTGGGAAACGCCAGGCCTTTTTCAACATTGTGTAAAAAGATTAGCACCAAATACAGTAAGCTTCAATGCCTAAAAAATCACGCCATTTTGGTGTTCAGAATTCTGAGCTGCTTTCACTCTAACAATCATTCCTCCCAAAATACAAATTATTTTAACGTGATCCAAATTATAAATGAAACTAGACATCCATGGATACAACACCATAAAATGTCATATCAAAATCCCATCTATAGAAGATTTGGCATTATTTCAAAGATTACCCATCTTCACAATCCTATGCTTGCAATTCTGAGCATAATTCACTTAAAAAATCGTAACGCCCACAATAATGCTCCAAATTGAATTCCACTTATTGATATGGAAACTAGACATCCATAGCTTTCCATCCATATATAATGGGGCCCTATATCATCTCTATAAGTGTGTCAAAAGCTACTTCAAAAATAGATGTAGTGCAGTCCTAACATTATCTAGTTTCTAATTCTTCAAAACTAAAATCTCCAATTTTTCTTAGCTTCTCCCAAACTGTCCAAATCATATCCTTAACTCATTATCCTCAAACTCTCAACAAATACTAAGTGTTTTAATGAGGTTTACACTTAAACCTATCCACCTAAGCTAATACCCTTTCCTAAGTTTAGTCTAACCAACTCCCAAGTGTTTTAGTTACGTTTACACTTATAAACCTATCCACCTAAACTTTCATTTTTACACTCATCAAGGGTCATGACCTTTGTTAAGGCGTGACCATGTCCAAAATCGTTTAGTAAATATTACAATAATCAGAAGACTATTATCATTAAAGCGTGACCACGTCTTATGACAAGTGATCTTCTAATCATTAAGGCGTGACCATGTCTTTTGACAAGTTATCTTCTGGCCCTTTTTTGGTTTGGTCATCACATTACCATTCTTCATTGTTATACACAATCTTCATATATAACACTTTGAATACCATTAAGAACTCCATCACCATCACTCACATTTCGCCGAACCTGTTTATCACTTCATCAACACCATTACTTGTTCATCATTACTCAATGGTCTTCATAGCTTCAAAACCTTCTCAATAATCACTTAGTCATCTTCATCAAATATTCTTATGCAATCCATCACCTATAAAGCACTTAGCAAACATATTAGCACTAAGACATTGTTTTGCATCATTAAAATCACTAATGGATCCTTGGAGTCAACAAATAGTTACTATGAGAACATGCTCAACTAATCATGAAACATGTTATCAATATTAGTAACAGAATGAATGCAATCTATGAGATAAATAAAGATATAATATTAACTCACAGAGATTAAGCATGCTCATTCATGCGCTCCTGATCCACTGGGTCTACCTTGGCCTCTAGAACTCTTTCTATATAAAGAAATATTAACAGATGTTTAAAACTTTAACGTTTATATTTTATTTCATAAAAGATTCTAGAATTCTAGACTAATCACTAAATAACTAATTCTATTTCTATTTCTTATATCCAATTCTATTTACTTATTCGTTTAAATTTCATATCACATTTTACAAGAACTTCTACCGAAAATTTGGCAGCATCTCTTCTATAAAACAGATCTCTCCACCAAAGTGGAGCTCATCTTGCAATTAAAACACACTTCTATAAGCAATCAACACAAGCCGCGCCTGTCCAAAAACCCCGAATTACCATCACATAAAAAACAAACAGTAATATACACACACACACTCATATTCAACTCATCACACCTTATTATCTATATAAATAAACTTATTTAGTGTATCAACAAGTTATTCATTTTACACTTATTTCCATTTATGGACACATAATATCCTTATCAAAAATTTAATTTCTTCTTCTTAATTTCACATCTAGAATTTACCGCATTACAAATGGATTTTTTCTAATTCTAATTAGAAAAGGATTTTTGTATATTAGAAATGGATTTTTGTGTATTAGAAACAGATTCTAAAATTAGAAACGGATTTGTTGGCCAAAGGATAGCAACCCTTAAATTTTTTATGATGATAAACTTAGATATAGTACCAAGTGTTTGAAATTGGTGTTTAAGTCTATAAGACAAGGGGAGCAAAACACAAGAGCAAGGATCAGGTATTAGTTTCAAGTTTAAAAGGATCAAGAGGTAGATTGAAGTTTAGACTGAAGAGACAAAGAGATCAGACCGATGTTCAAGCCTATTGGATCGAGAAGAAGGACGGAGTCTCAGACTGACGAGCCTAGAAGCATTAATTATTTGTGTAACTGTTAATCTCTTCTAGAATATTTGTAGGGATGATTGAGAGAATGCATTGCTGCATTTCATATGTCATTTTCTGGGCATAGTCCAAAAACAGTCAACATATAGATCCAAAACTATTATTTCTGGCAGCTAGGAAAAAGACAGAATTTGTTATGCATATTTTCTTATTTTGTGGAGAATTTTACTCTTCCATTTTTGTTGCATTCTTCTTGTTGTCACCTAGTGCACAGCTGTCTCATTCTAGAAAGGGTCACTAAAGTATTTCTCATCAAATAGGGCAACAGATCTAGAAGCATCCTCAGTGCATTATAAATGCATACTATTTTGCATCTCATTAAAAAAAGTGAGAGAAATATAGAGCATTGTGCAGAATTGAGAGTAATAGAATAGTGTGGCATAATTGAGCATGAATCATTTCATTATCCTCTCTCAATCAAACCAATAGAGCTTGTAATAAGAGAATGGAGAGATCTTAAAAATATTTTTATCTTTTATTTGATAGGTTAGCAAATCCCTTTTAATACTTATATAGTTTGTGGAAGCTATTGAAAATCTTTGTGAAGCTATAGGCAGTATTGAAAGGTTTTCTCTAGTCTTGCAAAAGAGAATAGTGAAGTTGTGAAATCTTAAGGTTTCTGATCTTAGGTAGTGGATGTAGTCTTACAACGAACCACTATAAATCACTGAGGCTCAATCTTTCTCTTTATTTTCATTGATTAGTTTTAGTTTGTTGTGTTTAGCTTTTCTCTTCATATATCTAGTAATGTTTTAAAATACTCTCAGACTCATTACAATGTTTTTCAATCTATAGATATATCTCAAGAATAAAAATTAGTTTTGTTAAAAGTTTTCATTAAAAGATTTGTTTCAAATACAAATTCAGTTTCAAATCAAATAGACTCAATTAACACACCCCCCCCCCCTCGCCCCTCTTGAGACTAGCCTTGGGACCAACAATTGGTATCAGAGCAGGCTCTTCGAAAAAGCTTGTTATTTCTTTTTCTAAAGAGGATCTATGGCTAGTAGTAGTGGCCCAAGTGGTAACAACCAGAATGTGTTTTACAATCTCGGTGGAACTGCTGAAGGAGGATCAACTGTTAGACCTCCACTTCTAAATGGAGCTAATTATGAGTACTGGAAGAACAGGATGATTAATTTCATTCACACTGCAGATGTAAACTGCTGGAAGATCATTCAGAATGGAGCACAATCACGTCAGATTACTGGAGCAGATGGTGCTATGACAGATGCTACTGAAGATGAGTACACCGATGCTTATTGGAGAGAAATTTCACTCAATGCTAAGGCACTGAATTTCATCCACTGTGCCCTTGAGATATCTGAGTATAATCGACTCTCTCATATCAAGTCAGCCAAAAAACTTTGGGATAAGCTTCAGGTGACATATGAAGGAACAAGCCAGGTCAAAGAGTCAAAGATCAACATGCTGTTAAGGGACTATGAACTCTTCACCATGAAATCAGAGGAAACCATTCAGGATTTAAACAATTGATTTTTTGAGATTGTTAATACCCTGAAAAACTATGGAAGAGATGTTCTAGAGAATAAACAAGCCAAGAAGTTGTTGAGATCTTTGCCAACAAAATGCGAGACCAAGGTAATGGTAATTACTGAAGCTAAGAATCTTAACACCTTATCTTATGACAAGCTTGTTGGTTCCCTAATAGCTCACGACCTTATGATGAAAGATAAAGAAAAGAGATCAACCTCAGTAGTCAAAAAGAAGAAAGGAGATTTTACTCTCAAACCTGAAACTATTGAAGAATCAGACTCAAGCATTGAAGAAGAAGTCACTCACATCATCAGGAAATTCAAGAGAATGTTCAAAAGAGGAGGAAAGCAATACAAGAAACACGTGAAAAAAATTTTGGGATCCAAACCTAATTACAAAAAGGATAGTAATGAAATCATTTGCTATGAATGCAACAAACCAGGACATGTCAAGACTAGCTGTCCGAGACTGAAGAATAAAGGGAAAAAGGAGAAAACAAAGAAGGCCTTGGCAATCATTTGGAGTGGAAGTGAAAGCTCAGATTCAGAAGGTAGTATTGAACTTGAAGAAGTGGCAAATCTCTGTTTGATGGCAAAAGAGATTGAAGTTGACAAATCTGAAGCTAGCAAGAAAAAGATTCAAATATCTGAACCACAATCGTCTGAAGCTGAGGTAAATTTCCTTAAACTTGAAACTCTAGAAGATATACAAAATGCTATGATGGAACTTTATCATGAATATGAAAGAATGGCTAAGAAGTATGCTGCATTAAAAATGAAATATAGACAGATTAAAACTGGTAAAAAAAGTCCATACTTGTTGTGTCTCAACTAGCACATATGAGGATCTTGCTAAAAAGGAAAGGAAAGCTACAGAGATGTGTAATGAGATTGAAAAAAACTTTTGAAAGTTGAAAGTAAACGTATTGTAGCTAAGCAACATGTTGAACTGAATCAGGATGTTTACATGGTAACTTTCCAAGAAAATGAAGTATTACAAAAGAAAGTTGACTCTCTCACAAAAGATCTTAAAAGATTTACCAAGGGCAGACAAAATCTTGATGTATTATTGGGCAATCAGCGTATTTCCAATGATAAGACAAGATTAGGCTATAATGGATTCAATGCTGGGTTAGGAAATGGTAGCACTAGCAAAGAATCTGGCCCGAAAGTTTTTCAATCTATGCAAAAGTTTTTCAAAGCTGATCACTCAAGAATTTTTTTTTCAAAACCTGCATTTCATTCATATAAGTCAAATGTAAGATGTTTCTTTTGCAATAATATTGGTCATACTGTGAAGCATTGTGCATACAAAAGAAATAGACAAGGATACACAATTTTATGGAGACCAAAAATGTTGTCACAAGATGTTGAAACTAACCAATCAGGACCCAACTCAGCATGGGTACCAAAAACTAACTGACTCTTTATAGGTATGCCTTAGGAGCAAGCAAAAGCTGAACGAATGGTATGTAGATAGCGCTTGTTCTAGGCACATGACTAGGGATAAATCTCTGTTCACCAGATTGGAACTGAAAAATAAAGGATCAGTAAGTTTTGGGGATAGCAGTATATCAAGAATCATTGGCTCAGGATCGATTGGCTAAAGTCCAACAATCAGTGATGTAAAATTAGTACATGATCTCAAATTCAATCTTCTAAGTGTGAGTCAACTTTGTGACAAGAATTTCAGAGTAATCTTTCAACATTACCATTGTGAGATTCAAAGTATTCAGGATGATCAAACCGTGTTTGTTATTAAGAGATAAGAGAACATATATGTGATTAACTTTGATGAAGCTCAAGTAAGTAATTTCTGTTTAGCTTCAATTGTTCAGGAAGATTGGCTGTGGCATAAAAGATTAGGTTATGCATCTATGCATATCATCTCTAAGCTTGATCTTGTGAGAGGTCTTCCTAAGCTGAAATATGAAAAGAATACTGTTTGTGATGCATGTCAGCTTGGAAAACAAAGCAAAGCGACCTTCACATCTAAAGGAACAGTCTCAAACAGTAGACCTTTAGAATTGATTCACTTTGACTTGTTTGGACATGTTGCTCCATGTAGCTTAGGAGGAAAAGCATATGCATTTGTAATCATTGATGATTATTCTAGATTCACATGGACATGGTTTCTGAATAACAAGGATGAGGTTTTTTGACAAGTTTGCCAGTCTATGCTAAAAGATTCAAAACATGCAGGGATACAATATAACAGCTCTTCAAAGTGATCATGGAAGAGAGTTCGACAACAAATCTTTTGAGCAACTCTGTGATTAGTTTGGAATCAGTCATAACTTCTCAGCTCTAAGAACTCCACAACAGAATGGTGTTGTGGAAAGGAAAAATAAATCATTGCAGGAAATGGCAAGAACCATGCTGAATGAAGCTAATCTTCCAAAGTACTTTTAGGCTGAAGCTATCAACACAGCTTGCTACATTCAGAATCGAGCATTAATGAGATCCAAATTGAAGAAGACTCCATATGAGTTATGGAAAGGAAAGAGACCTACTGTAAGCTACTTCAAATTTTTTGGATGTAAGTACTTTATTCATAAAAATGATAAGACTTAGCTTGGTATGTTTGATCCTAAAAGTGATGAAGGTATTTTTCGTGGTTCTTCTGAACACCGTAAGCCATATAGAGTCTTTAATAAGCGTTCCTTGCTTGTTGAAGAGTCAATTCATGTTATCTTTAAAGAAGCTCACCAAATTAAGTCTAGTGGAGATGCTGGAGAAATTCTTGCAGGAAATAATGATGAACAGGTTGAACCTGAGAATGGTCGGACTCAACAAAATGTGGAATAAGGAGAGACTTCTGAAGCTGAAGTTCAATAGAATGAACAACAAGATGAAGCAAATGAGTTGCCTAGAGAATGGAGATATCACAGATATCATCCACCAGAGAATCTCTTGATAAATCCCTCAAGTAGAGTCACAACAAGACAGGAGCTCAAAAGATTGATGGGAAATGTAGCTTATGTGTCTCAGATTGAACCTAAGACAATAAGTGAAGATCAACAAGATGAAAATTGGATTGTTGCCATGCAAGAAGAGTTGAATCGGTTTGAAAGAAACAAAGTATGGAACTTAGTACCCAGAATCAAGGATCAGCCGGCAATAGGAACTAAGTGGGTGTTCAAAAACAGACTTGATGAATAAGGGAATGTTGTGAGAAACAAGGCTTGACTTGTGGCTAAAGGATACAACCAGGAAGAAGGAATAAACTTTAAAGAAACATTTGCACCAATAGCACGTCTTGAAGCTATCAGAATACTGTATGCCTCTACTTGCTATAAAAGCTTCCTTCTTTATCAAATGGATGTCAAGAGTGCCTTCTTGAATGGATTCCTCAAAGAACAAGTTTATGTGGAGCAACCGCCTAGATTTGAAGACCTCACTTATCCAGATCATGTGTTCAAGCTAACCAAAGCGCTCTATAGACTCAAACAAGCTCCTAGAGCTTGATATTAGAGACTAAGTAAATTTTTTCTTGACAATGGGTTTGTGAGAGGAAAAGTAGACAAAACCTTGTTTACCAAAAGTCACAATGATGAGATTTTAGTGGTACAAGTCTATGTGGATGACATTGTGTTCGAATCAACTCAACAAAAGCTTTACAAAGAATTCAGCACTCTTCTGAAGAATGAGTTTGAAATGAGCAGGATGGGGGAACTCAGTTTCTTTCTTGGACTTCAGATCAAACAGCTTGAAGATGGGATCTTTATCAATTAGTCAAAGTATTTAAAAGAGCTGATAAAGAGATTCAGGAT
>CANYLF014559629.1:0-17962 GCA_948193215.1 Bocquillonia castaneifolia
TAAAGTTCTGCATGTACATGCAATACTATGCAGAACTTTAGAAAATGGTTCAAATATTCATTTATAATAAAATAATGTAAAAAATATAGAAATATCTAGTAGCCTTATGTTGGTTTAGTCATTTGATCAAACATCTCTACAATAATTTGTGTTCATTTAGGCATTTCATTAAACACATTCTCCACAATAAATTGTGTTTCAGAACGTATATTAACTACTCACGATATTAAAAAATTCATCTATTAAATATATGTATAATTCACAGCAAAAAAATATATCTTTCCATTAAATTTTTCTTTTCATATCTTGATTTCCAGTCAAGTACAACCTATTGCTATCATTCTCCCTGTAAATTAAAATAAAAAAAACTAAGAATAATACAATTAATATCGATAATATATTACACTTATTGCATTTTTTCTTTTCTTTTTGTGCCAATTTCTTTGCATTGATTTCCAACAGTAGATTCTTCAACATTTCATTTTCTTGAATGAGTTGTGATATCTTATTCTCATAAGACTCTCTAACTTTAGCTAATTTATTTTCCAATTCAACTCTCATAGCCTTAATTTCACATACCTCCATCTCACATTCTTCGATCTTCATCAATAAATCTGTAATTCGATCACGACAACCCCAACAATTATCAACATCAACCCACTCAAAAAAAATTGCATTACTTAGGAAATCTCTTATCATAACTTGCTGGTTGTGTTGATGTCCTCACAGGAGAGGGCAAATGACACCCACATTGGTTACTTTACCACCGTTCAGAGGAGGAAGAATTTTGAGATGCCATCTTTCCTTTTCACTTCAATTTGAGTATTCATCTTTTATGCACAAGTTCTACTTTGAGAAGGGTTTTCTAAAATTGTGGATTTTTTTTAGAGGAGAAGAACACCGTAAACATTCTTAACAAATTTTGAAACAAAAAGTGTTTGCTGCCTAGGGTTTTAATCCCCTAATTTAAAGGTCACGACTCATTTTTGGGTTCATTGTAAGTGTGGGTCCCACATATCTGAGTAATTTAACACATCATGCTTTTGTGCCAGCATGTATAGCTAGGTGTACATATTTAATAGTCAAATGACAGAAATACTCAAAAGTATTAACAAATGGTACCACGTACTTATTTTTGTCTAAAAAAAACCACATACTTAAATATGTTAAATGTTGAAACCACAGGGTGGTTTTCCATACTTTTCCCGTAAATTAATTAGGGGTTAGGAATATGTAAAGGCACACTTAAATTAGTTAGAGCTTTGGAATATCTAAAGTCAAATTTAAAGTAGTTTAATGCTTTGAATATCTAGGGTCATATTTAAATTTGTTATACATTAGTAACATTGATTTATCATAAACCTAGAAATGTTTGTTGCTTTAGAAAAACAATTATACTTGTGTAAAATTAATGAGATTTTAATTACTGAAGTTGGGTTATATGTAATAAAAACTCTAGTTGAGTGCTTTAAGAGGTTGAACATAAATAGGCAGCAACAATATCTAAAGAATAACTCATGTGTGAACAACGTAAGTGGAAGGTCTGTATTAGTTAGGAACCAAAACTATTCAAACTGGATTATTTTTAATCCCACATCCTTCGATTTTGCTTTAGTTGTAATAGGGGTTGTGTATGAGTTTTAGCCTGCATTTTAGTTGTTATTTGATTCAGTTCTATTTTTAGCACAAAAATCCTAAACCTAAAAAAACTAAGTTTTAATTTTTTGGACTTATGTACTTGTGCAAGTAATAATCTGTACAATCTTGGAGAGATTGACACTACTGTATATGGGTAGAGGGTGAATGTCTGAGGTTTGAGACACAGGTTGACATATTTTTCTTCAATTAGAAAGTTATTCCAAATTAATATTTTGTGAAAGTATGTTACATGAACTCATACAATAGATACATATAAGAAACAAAAGAAAAGAGTTTAATTTTATTAATTTTTTACTAACAGAGTTTTAAATAGTTCAAATTTTATTAGTTACTATTGATTAATTAAACCTTGAATATGCTATTTTGTAGACACTGAATTTTTGGATGCAGGTTCATGGAAGCAATGCGGGAGCCCAGTGATGAATACGGTCTAATTTGGACCACTCTATTACCCAGTTTCTCATAGGAATGAGCTGAGGAAAATGAAAATTATTTCAAGTGTGTTAAATATTTTTAAAACATATTTTTGACTTAATTAATGGTCCGAACATATGTTTAAATATATGTTTGAACCTTTAATATGGCCCACATAAACCAGAAAATCATTTTGAACCCAAAAAGAATGAACATCCAACAAAGAATGAACCGGCAAAAAGTTCATTCAAGGTCCACTCAAATGTTTATTATTTTCAAAATAATTAGAGCGTCTACAAAATCCAACAAAGGGTGATGGGTGATGATCTATCACACCCCACCATTTAAAAAAGTAGATTCTCATCTTAAGAAGAAACCCTAATTTTTCAGAGCTATAAAAAGAAAGAGATAGTAGTGAGAAAAAAAGAAGGGGGGGCCATTACAGAAAAAAAATACAGACACACGCCCTTTTTTCTATAACTTGTTTTCATAGCGTTTCCGAACGAGGAAACTTTCTTCAATCCAGAAGCTCACTTCTACCCAAAAGCGGTAACATACCTCCACTCTGAGGGCAACCAACCATCCACGAATCATCCATACATTCATAATAAGCTCATCCCGTTCATATTTTATTTATTTTTAGCTTACTGTGACTTTTTTCTCATTTTAAATACTAATTTATTTTTATATTCTGTCTATACATGTGATTCTAAGAGAAGCCAAGAGCATGTACGAGCAATCAGATTGAAGTTTGGAGCCCCGGAACCCAAGTTATGAATCAAAACGTGGTTTTGGTTCAATAACTTGGGTTACCCAGAAAACTTATCTCTTTGGCTATTTTTAGATTTCTATAACTTCTTAAAAATTCCCTTTGTTATTGTGTATATTCCATTTGGTGAATTGTGTGATAAACAAGTTGATACAAAGCTTCAAAGTTAGCTGTTTCAGGTTTATAGATTCGGCCGAATGTTCACAAAGATTCGGCCGGATGTTTAATGATTCATCCAGATGATCACCTTTCATTCGGATGTCCTACCTACTTTAAATATTTTTTTTTGGATGGCCATGATGATGATCTGTTCGGATGTTCACAAAGGTTCGTCCGGATGATCAAAAATTCATTCGAATCATCACGCTGTAGGTTCGTGGCCTAACTTGCAAGGGGCATATCTAGCCATACGAACTCCAAATTGAGAAATTATTGAGCCTAAATTGAAGTTCAAGATGTCTACTTTAATTTCTATGTTTTGATGTTTGTCTAATTCCATCAAACACATGCCTAAAATGCCCTTGATATTCCAGTGCTACATCCAAGACAGCTTTCGAAATATTTCATGATGTAATTCATACTAGGTTAAGATGCTTGAGGTATAGGACGTTAATAGACTCCTTAGAGTTATGATTATTATTTCCATGCATTATTTTCAAAAGACATGTAATAAACAGGTCAAGAATCGACTCCAAAAACCACGGTGGATCGATTGGTCGAAGCTACAAAATCGATAGATTTATCCTCAACGAGATTAGTCTATTGATCGGTACCATTTCTAACCTTATTTACATTTATGCAATTACCTAGAATTACATGCTAAATAACTAACTGAACATTTATAATAAGTAAAACCCGATAATAAGTACAATAAAATGGTAGAAACTCATTTCACCTTTCCTTTCTTTAATATTAATTCGTAAATATATGTAAAATATGTTAAAAACTGACTGTGGATGTTCTGCCTGTAAATAAATAAGGAAATAATCCACTCGACTAACCACCATTAAAATAAGTAGTAACCCACCAATACAGCAATCAGCACTTAATCAATCAAGGTTAAATATAATGGACTTAATGCAGAACTAAAATTTGATTAGAAATAATATTAGGCGTGCCCATTCATTGCATCCTACTTTTCGGGTGATTTATTGCTTTATATTATTTGTCTATGGTAGGAAATAATGACCTCATTACTTAATTAAATGGGAAATTTTCCCAAGTATGGATGACTCATTCCGAACCCAAAAATCATATGGTCTGATGACGAATGGGGATTCCTGAGGAATCTACCTGTTTGTTAATTACTAGGTGATCCCAATGCAATTAAGGTGGCGTCTCCACACTTTTCATGAAAATTAAAAATCCATTTAGTGAGTAGGTCACCATTGCTATTGGACACCAACCGACGGGCAGCGGTAAGCGATAACGCGTCCCAGGTACTCTGTCCACAGTTGTGACTCCACCGGGGAAGTTTTTACAAATAAAAATGAATGAAGATTCTGAGTAATTTCCCATCTCTTTAATTAATCTGGTCATTGTTCTCCTTTGCACTACACGTAGTTCTGTATTTGTAGGGCCTTATAAACCCCGGTACCATAAATAATGCATTCTAACGATTCCACACTAGTTTCTTGGATTGTATTATCGATCCCTCTCACAGTGATTGGGAATCCTACCTGGCTTACCATCTTGGCAATGGTTAATGAGTCACAGTTAATAGGAAGCCCATACTAGACCTCCTACCATCCTAGCAATGGTTAATGGGAGTCCGACTCTGTGGGAGCGTTCTTAACCCAACCAAAGAGTCAAAACCCAGCATGTAATGACCATAGAAGTTTCCATTAGGTTGTACCCGCTAATCCTAATTGTTGCAATGTTGCCAGGAGTATTTGTGATCATTAAGCCTAAGCCTATGCTAAAACTTTATCTGCCTAAAGGAAGAAGTTAGGCACAAGGATATAGACTCAATTATCATAGATGCTATAGTTTGCTAGGATAGTTTGAGAGAACGTTCTTATACGATGGTACTATCATACCCTGTTGATGAAATAAAGTACCCCAGCCTACCTAGGATATGACGTGTGCGGGAGAAATAGGGTTGGAAGGCCTGCCAATTGGCAGTATTTGTTACTTATACAGCTAAGGGTTTTCTTTTTTCCTTGCCATGCATACATGCATCTACATCTCATACATGTTGCTAACGCTCTTATTTGCAGTAAACATTGACTTTCAGTCGGCCTAGAAACGAGTAGAAAGACGGTTGATTAGAGATTGTGATAATTTGGGTGAATTCAATCTCAACAAGGATGTCTGGACTAAGTCAGAACTTTAATATGGAGGCTCTGATGACTGCCATAAAAACTATGATTAGAGAGGAGGTCCAGAATGCTGTTAGCACTGACAGGACACTTGAGGATCCACCTCCAAAAGGGGAAGACAAAATTGATGACCAGGATGCTATTTCAACCTTGACTAGGAAAATGGAACAGTTGCAAAATATAGTCAGGGGAAAGAAATCTTAAATCGACTTTGACCTTGACAGCGTAGGAGTCAGGGGTATGAAAAAGTTGCCTCCTAAGTTCACTGTGCCAGACATGTAGACGTTCAATGGAATTGGAGATCCCAAGCTTCACTTTAAGCAATATGGATCTATTATGGCGGCCACACCACTTGATAGGGAACAAAAGGTGGGGGTTTTCCTTCTATCTTTGACTGGGGTAGCCCAAGACTGGTACCACCGGCTACCAACCATAATCCAGTCCAATTGGAAGGAACTCCGTGAAGCATTCATGGGGCAATATGCATACAACACCAAGCTACAGGTTTCCTTAAGAGACTTGGAAATGACCAGATAGAAGTACAATGAATCGCTTGCAGACTTCCTGACCAGATGGAGGAATAAAGCAGCCTTGCTCAAAGACAGACCTTCTGAAAAGGACTAAGTCAGAATAATGGTCAGAAATGTACTTCCAAATATGGTACAGACTCTGAAAATCATGAACTCAAGAACTTTTAATGATCTTTACGATGATGGCTTACAAGTCGGGGAGATGGAGGCCAACAAAAGGAGAAACCCAAGGGGCAAGTTTAACTTTGATCGTCCTGCTATGCAGTCTGGAGATTCAGGCAAAGTAAATATGATCAGGCCTCACAGGCAGTTCTCAAAAGTCTTTTGAAGATTGGAAAAGCAGGGATTCTTGACCTTAGAGCCAGCAAAGACTATTCCTAACCCTGAAGCTCCGAACTATGTTCCGAATGCTTACTATGAATTTCATCATGTTGACGGGCATCATACCGATAACTATATCAAACTTAAATGTACAATCCAAGAGTTGATTGATGCTAGAAAGGTCATAAATCTTGAGGCGGGGCAATCGAGTACTTAGAGCGGCGATGGTCAAAATTCTAGCTCTTAGCCTAACTTGTTGAACATCTGTTGTGCTTTTCTAATAATGTTGTTGTCTCTATTTTCTATCAATAATAGAACGTCTGTTTCCTTCTGTTTAATTAGCATATCTTTCATGGCATGAATGCACTACATCAATCATCTATAATCTTGTTCGACATTAATCCATATCATGATGGTTCATTTAACATTGCCACAAAGCCAGGAAATACTTGTTGCCGTTAAAGAAAAAAAAGAAGAAGAAAAGAAGAAGAAAAAGGAGGAGAGCAGAAATGTCATGTTCAACCCTGAAATGGTTTGGATTATTAATGGCATCACAAGCGCAAGTCAAGCAAAGCACCAATAAAAAAATTACCGTTCTTGGAGATCACCTCAAAATATCCAAGGCCTCTAAAAAATGCTTTCGGGCATGCTCCCTCGCAAGCTGAAACAAAATGTCAAAATCTCTTTGTGAATCAAACAAAAATAGATAGAAAAGCAAAAAAAAAAAAAAAAGCCTGATGAGTTGAAAACCCATTCGTGGGCGGCTCATGCGAAAGTTAAGGTAGGCCTGCTAAGGTTAAAACCTCGCAAAGAGGCGACTTAGGAAAAAAGACAAGGACAAAGAAAAGAAAAAAGAGAAAGAAAAAAGGATAAAAAAAAGAAGAAGAAGAAAACGAGGAAGTAGAGAGATTCAAATTAAAACATGCCTAAGTGACTGTGAAGCATGAACGAAACTGATTAGGCCTGTTCGAAAGGGCAAAGAAAATAAGTGAAGAGTGAGATCCCGAATTGAAGGTTAATCATAAAACTCGAAGAACACAATCCATGAAACGACATCAGGTCTAGCATATAAAGTACACTTCTGTGGCATTGTTAAATGAACTGGAATTGATTCTAAATTTCTTATTGCATCATTAATGTCATTGCATTCAAACCAGAAAAAGAAATACTAAGCAAACAAGATGAAATAGATATGAGACTAGTAACAACTCATTGTTTGGAATGCCGTGTCAGCCGAACAATCTTCAGAGATAAACCTACTACATCGACTAGTTCTTGACTGACACAGGGGGCAAAAACAATTGTGGTTTGAATTCATAAATGACAAGCAGCTAAGGAATACTAAGTTTCCACCATGGACACAATCGTCATCTTTAGCAACAATAAATCTCTTCATTACTCAATGAAGATGATATTCCTCTTCACAGCCTCACTACAGGTTCCTCTCAATATATCGACTGGATTTATCTTGTCCAAACGCTCCCTAGACACTAGACCCTTGGAATCAGCTGAACTAAACTTCGACAATACCATACAATGCCATGGTACAAGTCTGCAACTAACACTATTTGTACCTCATCAAAGTCAGCTGGGGGCCTGATCAAGAATCACTTTTCCTAACAACCATATCTACAAAAAGAGAAAAAAAATGAAATGGCCGGATGAGTTATAAAATCCCTTCAGGGGCAATTCATGCAAAAGTTAAGGCATCAATAAAAAAATAAAAGCCTGATAAGTTGAAAACCCATTCATGGGCGGCTTATGCAAAAGTTAGGGCAGCCTGTTAGGGTGAAAACCTCGCAAAGAGGCGCTCTAGGCAAAAGTTAAGGCATGAACAAAATAAAATGAGATATGGTTACTGGGAAAAGTGAGAGACTCCTTTGGAAATGTGCACCAAGCATTATCCAAAGTGATTATAATAAGATCCACAGTCCTCTCAAGACGCTTGAATATCGCCATGTTATACTAGTCAATCAGGGACAACTGAACTTACATACGTAAAATGTAGGAGCTTCACCAGGACAACACAATGTTGGCAAGTTACCCAGGCAGGGGGCATGTTTCTTCTTCTCAGTGATGCCATTAAATACTTGGATTATCAAGACAAAGCCACACTAGAGCCATTTCCCCAGTTAGCAAATATGAAAGGACTCATTATCCCACATGTGATAAGCCATTAACCAATGAATCCTCATTTCCTTCAAAAGAACGAGAATTCAGGTCAGGGCCTTTGATCCTAATCAAAACAAGGAGTATGTGGAGCAATCATCAACCCGTACCATCTATATCATTAAAATGATGGGACAACCTGTTGTTTAAACATCTTGAGGTGGTAATGACAGAATGTAGTTTACTATAGCTTCAGAGCATGCAGAGGAAGACACCTAGCATTGAACATGGGAGATGCAAACATTTAGCATGGCATATTGAATTCTTTTACATCATGTAGGCATTCATTCATGCATCTGTAAATATAATAGACATCCAGAATGACATTTGCAAGGAAGAACACCCCATTCATGCATACATAAATAGGAGAGATGACTAAAATTACACATCTTGTAAAGTCACATCTCATATATCATGCATACATTGTACATGCAGCTAGGAAACTCATGAAGATTCAATCGGATGAATGAAAGCACTCTTTCCAGGGAAACGACCGCATAATAACCAAGCTCTTCTTCGACATAACATGATGGACAACTTCGACCGAACAAAGTAAGGGGGACGAACTGATCCCACCAGAATATAAAAAAATCGATACAAGACTAGCAGACAAGACTAATGATAACCGTGTTGGGGGGGCAATCTTGACCTAGACACTGTGCCAACCAGGTTGCATCATCCTTGTAGATAGAGGTGCTCCATTATAGAAATCATGTGTACAAGCAAACACAGATGTGGGAGTAATTGGTCATAAGTTGACATGGAGTTCTAGAACGAGTCAAGAGAACAGGGCAACAGAAAGCTAGGGGGTCAGACGGAATCCCATTCACATACAGGCCAACATATCCCCAGATGGAGCAAAGTAAATCTATTCAAACTCGGGGCAAAACGAGGCTCCTAACTATCAATTTATGACAATATCAGGCGAGCAACGTCAATAACGACTCACTTGATGAGTGATTGGCCTTAGAAAGAAAATAGTCAGCTAGACCAACACTACAGAGAAATCATAATCTTCTTACAACTAAGAAGAATGTCAAGAGAAAATCTCAATGGGCAGTACCTTCAAAATCAGAATTAATCTGAAAGATGGCAATTCGACTTCATGGAATCAGAATCTGGGGGCAACAAGTCACCTTCAACCAATCCAGTGACCTCCAAAGAGATAGCAGGTCTTCCTCATCATTCAGCACATTCATGGGGTAACGAGTCACTTTTGAAAATTTTTTGAAACACTCAAGGGGCAACCATTCACCCTCAAAATATCAGAACAACCTTCAGGAAAAGAATGACTCCAGATGACAATAAGTCATCTTGAACTCTAAAATTCCAGATGACAGCAAGCCACCTTCAAATCCTAGAATCACTGGCAACAACAAGCCCCTTTCAACTACAGAATTTCTAGCAATAGTAAGTCGCCCTAAACTACAGAATCCCAGGTGATAGCAAGTCACCCTTCATTCAGAAGCACAACTGGCAGCGAGCCACATCCAAATAATCCTAGGTGATAGCAAGTCACCCCTTCATCCAGAAGCACAATTGGTAGAGAGCCACTTCCAACAATCCCCAGTGACAGTAAGTCACCCTTCAATCAGAAATAAACCCTCCTAAATCAGAGACAGATTCAAAATTTTTCGGTATCAACCTCAGAACTTGAGTTTACAGAACTCAAAATTAGAATCCACGGATGGTGATCAGATTCAAAAATCAGATGGCTATCAGAATTCAAAAAACTTCAGAGAATTCTCGACATCTCTAGGTCTATCCTAGTAACTAAGTGTCCGTCCCAAGACCACTAGGTCCGTCCTAGCAACTCTAGGTCAGTCCCAAGACCACTAGGTCCGTCCTAGCAAATCTGGGTCTGTCCCAAGACCATTAGGTCTCCTAAGACCACTAGGTCCATCTTAGAAACTCCAGGTCCATCCCAAGACCACTAGATTTATCCTAGCAACTCAGGGTCCGTCCCAAGACAACTAGGTCCATCCTAGCAGCTTCGAGTCTATCCCAACGCCACTAGGTCTGCCTTCAACTCCAGATTCCATGGTGACAGCAAGCCGCCATCAAAACATCAGAATTCTAGAAACTACCAGTGATAGGTAAATCACTTCCAAAAAGCTCCATTTGACGAACGGGTCATTTCGCAAGAAAAATTATGCCACAACAGCACTAAAGCAATAACTGAGAGTAGACGAAGCTTTCCAATTTCACCTCGATGTTAGCCTGGACTATCAAAAGTTTAGATTTTCTTATCTAGTCGATCGAGAGTATCCTAGGCTTCTGTGTCCAGATGAGTTGGCCTTAGGCACTAGGTTCTTGAGATGGGCTACCTCCAGTACCTCGAAGGCATACTACCTCCAATATATCAGTGACAACTATCTGGGGAGACGGACTACCTCCCACTTATCAGTGATGACTATCTACAGAGACGTACTACCTCTAACTTATCAGCGACGACTATCGACCCCGAGCCAAAGACACGGATTGTATCCATTTGACAGGTTTGTTTACGTTTGTTTGCTTTGACGTTCATTTATTCATGTTTATCCAACATTGCAAACTCTGACAAAGTGGGGGCAAACTGTAGACACTGAATTTTTGGATGCAGGTTCATGGAAGCGGCGTGGGAGCCTAGTGATGAATACAGTTTATTTTGGACCACTCTGTTACCCAGTTTCTTGTAGGAATGAGCTAAGGAAAATGAAAATTATTTCAAGTGTGTTAAATATTTTCAAAACATATTTTTGACTTAATTAATGGTCCGAACAGATGTTTAAATATATGTCCAAACCTTTAATATGGCCCACATAAACTAGAAAATCATTCTGAGCCCAAAAAAAATGAGCATCCGGCCGAATGTTCATTGAAGGTTCGACCGGATGTTTATTATTTTTAAAATAATTGGATTGTCTGAACGATTCGACAGAGGGTGATGGATGATGATCTGTCACACCCCACCATTTAGAAAAGCAGATTCTCATCTTAAGAAGAAACCCTAATTTTTCAGAGCTATAAAAAGAAAGAGATAGTAGTGAGAAAAAAGGAAGGGGAGTCCATTACGAAAAAAAAACACAGACTCACACGCTTTTCTTTGTAACTTATTTTCATAGCGTTCCGAATGAGGAAACTTTCTTCAATCCAGAAGCTCACTTCTACCTGAAAGTGATAACATACCTCCATTCTGAGGGCAACCAACCATCCACGAATCATCCATACGTTCAGAATAAGCTCATCCCATTCATATTTTATTTATTTTTAGCTTACTATGCTTTCTTCTCATTTCACATACTAATTTATTTTTATATTTTGTCTAAACATGTGAGTTCTAAGCGAAGTCAGGAGGATGTAGGAGCAATCAGATTGAAGTTTAGAGCCTCAGAACCTAAGTTATGAATCAAAACGTGGTTTTGGTTCAATAAATTGAGTTACCCCGAAAACTTGTCTCTTTGGCTATTTTTAGATTTCTATAACTTCTTTAGGCTTCCCTTTATTGTTGTGTATATTCCATTTGGTGAAATGTGTGATAAACAAGTTGATTCAAAGCTTCAAAGTTTGTTGTTTCAGGTTTACAGATTCAGCCGGATGTTAACAAAGATCCGGCCGGATATTTAATGATTCATCCGGATGATCACCTTTCATCCGGATGTCCTACCTGCTTTAAAAAATATTTTTGGATGGCCATGATGATGATCCTGCCGGATGTTCACAAAGGTTCATCCGAATGATCGAAAATTCATCCGAATAATCGAAAATTCATCCGAATAATCACGTTGAAGGTCCGAGAGAGCAATCTGAATTTTGGCCTAACTTGCAAGGGGCATATCTCAGCCATACGAACTCCAAATTGAGAAATTATTGAGCCTAAATTGAAGTTTAAGATGTCTACTTTAATTTCTATGTTTTGATGTTTGTCTAATTCCATCAAATGCATGCCCAAAATGCCCTTGACATTCCAGTGCTACATCCAAGACAGCTTTCGAAACATTTCATGATGTAATTCATACTAGGTTAAGATGCTTGGGATATAGGACGTCTATAGACTACTTAGAGTTATGAATATTATTTTCATGTATTATCTTCAAAAGACATGTAATAAACAGGTCAAGAATCGGCTTAGAAAACCACGGTAGATCGACTGGTCGAAGTTATAAGGTCGATATATTAATCCTCTCCGAGATTAGTCTATTGATCTGTACCATGTCGAACCCAATTTTCATTTATGTAATCACCTAGAATTACATGCTAAATAACTAACTAAACATTTATAACAAGTAAAACTCGGTAATAAGTGCAATAAAATGGTAGAAACTCATTTCACCTTTCCTTTCTTTTCGGGTGTATGTATATTACTATCATTCCAATATTTTGGGTAAATGATAAATAAATTAATTTTAACTCATAAATATATGTAAAATATGTTAAAAATTGACTGTGGATGTTCTGCCTATAAAAAAAATAAGGAAATAATCCAATCGGCTAACCATCATTAAAATAAGTAGTAACCCACCAATACAGCAATCATCATTTAATCAGTCAAGGTTAAATATAGCGGACTTAATGTAGATCTAAAATTTGATTAGAAATAATATTAGGCGTTCATTCATTGCATCCTACTTTTCGGGTGATTTATCGCTTTATATTGTTTGTCTCGGGTAGAAAATAATGACCTCATTACTTAATTAAATGGAAATTGCCCCAAGTATGGATGACTCATTCCGAACCCAGAAATCATCTAGTGTGATAACGAATGGGGATTCCTGAGGAATCTACCTGTTTGTTAATCACTAGGTCATCCAGATGCAATGTGGGTGGTGACTCCACGGTTTTCATGAAAATATAAAATCCATTTAGTGAGTAGGTCACCATTGCTATTGGACACCAACCGACAGGCAGTGGTAAACGATAATGCGTCCTGGGTGCTTTGTCCACATATTTATTGTACCAAGTAAAGAATTCTTAAATTAACCTTAATAAATAAATAAAAAATAAATTAACGTCTTCATGATCAATCTTTCATTCCTATACTGGAAGAGAATGGAGCTATGACTTATAGAAATGACAATACTTCATATTTGTGCTTCTATAGACAGCCTTCTCCAACTTTTCTTTCATATCAAAAGACTACCACTGGCACCTCTAAATATACCTATTTTAACCAAATTTTTGTGGCTTCTAAAATCTTCCTACAATCTCTCTTCCATCAAACTAGTTCCTTATCACCTGCACACCAATTATGGTCGTACAATGACATTTCACATTAGGTCTCTATCTCCCTAGCTCGGAGCTTGCATTACGTGGAAATTTTTTTCCATTTAAAAAACATAAAAGATTTTATTTAATTAGTAAAATTAAATACTTAATTGGATGAAGAATTCGATAACCAAAATTAATGAGATGACACAGATCAATTGTCTAGCTTTTAAAAAAAAAGAGGCCCATCATATTTTATGTGACCCTTGAATTACACTACATAGTGGAGGAAAATAATGTTGTTATACACATTAGATTAGATGCTCGCTAATACAACATATGTAAGGGTTATTAAATGATCATTTTAATTTTAATTTAAGACTTCAAATACAAAGAAGCATTAACTTTGTAAACATAAATATGAAAAGAGTGTGTTTTTGTCCAAAACTCATTCGTTTTGAATGGTGATCATGCCGTTGTAATTCTATCATACTTATGCAAGTGTTTGGATGCCTGAAACCTCAATGTGTGAATGGTTTATGGATGTAGCACCTGTTTGTGCTTTTTGGTGTGTTTTTAGCTTGCTGCCATTTTTGTGAATGCATGCTTGACTTACAGTGATTTTTCTTTTACAGCGGGAGTCGGCTATGAACTTCTCCTAGTCTGGCAATCTTTATGACTCCAGGAAGACTTAGAATATGCTTCCTAAGTCTATTAGAGCTAGGGTTTGTTGCATTGGTCTTGGTACGTTTATGATGGTACTTTCGGACTAGTTGGGTCATGTTGATCGCGCCTCTACCTATGCTTTGATGGAGCGGTGGATGCGCAGTATCCACACCTTTCATCTTCCCTGTGGGGAGTATACGCTCACTTTGGGGGCATTCACAGATGTGACAGGCATCCGTTGTGATAGAAACGTGATTTCTTTTGATAGTGCTCTTTACTTTACTTCTATGGAGGAGAAGAATGTGTATTTCAATTGCATGTTTAGCCACCAGCCCATCTTCCAGGATTAGGATATATGGATTGTCTATTCTAGTAAGCAGGACTGGATTACACCATCTATCTAGGAGGGTCCTGATGGTATTTAGAGGTATATTGACCCTATTACTGTGGCAGGTCGAGACCAAATGGCCAAGGTCTTTCTGTTTCATTTGTTGGCTAATACCTTGTTTTGCAATGAGTTATGGATCCATTTCATGCCTTTGTTAAGGGATTTTGATGCCATGAACTACTGTGATTGGGGGTCAGCTGCCCTAGCTCACCTGTATCTTGCTTGGACAAGTTCTCCATAGGGTACAAGAAACTGAATGGCTGCTAGCATGCTATTCAGGTAAGTAACTCTTGCATGGTTATTTCTTTTAACTGTCCATGATGCTGTTGCTAATCCTTTATTGTTCCCGCAGATTTGGGCTATTGAGATGGGCCTGTTGAAGAACTTCCACTCTATTGGACTTCCCAAGACATTGCCTGCTTTGAGGAGGTGGGTGCCTCTCGTAACAAGACCCCATAAATAAGTTTGGAGGCTCACAAGAAAGTTTTGAACAAGCTGACTCATTCTAAGGAAGATGTAAGTGTTCTACTGCAATCTTTTCATTGTCTTATTTTCTTTGTCTTGTGTTCTGACTCTAGATTCTCTTCTTGGTAGATTAACTTTAACTGGATGGGTGATGCTGAGGGCTTGCCGGAGTATGTGACCATTTCCTTAGAGAAGGATGATAGGAGGCTCCTACTGGAGGGCTCTAGCTGTAGAATGTGGTTCCTAAGGGAAAGAGTCGATGAGTAGACTTGGGAGACTGAGAGAGAAATGATTCCTCAAGACCCACCTCAGGACATGTTCTGGGCCCACAGGATGTCTGATCGCCAGGTTAGCCACTGGATTCTTGGTGAGGACCTTTGGATTTTATGGTTGAGGACCAGAGGTATCCCGTCTTCTTGGAGAGCTCCTGTTTACCTGCTCTTCCCCAGCCTTTAGTGAGGGCTATGGCTATAAGTATTTACTTGATTTGAATTTCATGCTTTTTGTCTTTAATCTGTTCTGACACTTTCGATTGTTCTTATAGGCTTGGAGAGCTTGATGGTGAGTAATCCTGTTGGCCATGTCGGTACCTTAGCTGCAGGGGCCCGTGCAGGTTCTATTGTTGGTGCTTAGGGTTCCGCCTGGAGAGGTGCTACTATGAGTGGTTGGAGGAGGAGGATCAGCGTAGGGCAAGTAACTTCATTCCCTTCTTCGACTGTTATCTGTTGAACTCCTGTGGGCATGAAGGAGAAGATGATCGAGCCCATTGCAGACCATCATATGAGCATCCCTGTTGGTAGCAGTCGTGTAGGTATCTTGTAATTTCTTTCAGATTGTCTCTGAATTCTTGCTTCTAGATTCTCATGGCTTGTTTCTTGTTATGCTACAGATTTCTGTTAAGGATTCTTATCAGCTGGCTGGCATGTTTCAGGCATGCAAATAACTCACAGTCGAGCTATGTACGATGTGGCAGACTCATACAGTGAAGGAGGATGCCCAAATAGCCATCATGAGGGCCCAGGTGAGAGAGTTACAGGTTGCAATAGCTGCGCCGGTAGAGGAGGAGTCTTCTTCTTCGGAGTCTGCATCCGAGGAGGAGGAGGAAGAGCATGAGCCTACAAGACATGTCCATCCCAGGCAAGGTTGATCTTGTGCACTTACTATGAACATTTTTGGGTCTTTTGTTAACTGGGTGTTTGTTTAGCCCTTTATTTTGAATGTTTGTTGATGTTGGCTGTACTTCTGAAGGCACCTTTTATTGAACCTATATGTATATGTATGCATATGCATATGTTTGGATGCTTAGGATGTTTTGGATGTTATTTGAATGTTTTATGTTGTGATTATATGTCAATGTATGGTTAGAAAGTGTAATTATGTCCACTCTTCACGTGTATGCATGCATTAAAGCCTATGAAAGCATGAACTATAGAATTTATAAGCTGTTTCAGGTCTTGAACATTCAGTCGAATGTTCAATGCTACTTGAAGGTTCAACCTTAACACACTCTTTTCACAATTCAGAATTCCTTTCCACAGATTGGAATGAATACCTTGTTAATTTTTCCTTAACACAAATTTCACATTTATGTTTATAATCAATTTGAAATGCAAGAATGTGATCCAAGTTAATTAATCTATGCAAAGTATCATAATTAACATGTCCAAATGTACCATGCCTTAAATTAAATGACTCAAGCATATAAACAAAAGAAGACGCATCATTCTTATTCATAGTTTTGGACTTTACAGAGATAGCATTGAGTTTCCACATGCCATTCAATACATATCCCCTCCCCACAAACATTCCCCTTTTAGACAAAATTACATTCTAAGACTCAAAAACTGTCATAAATCTATGCACACTTACTAGTGTCCCAGAAATAAGGTTCTTGCGTATGTCAGATGCATACAATACATTTTGAAGCTTCACTTCTTTCCTAGAAGTTATCTTCAAAACCACAGTAACTGTACCCTTGATCTTTGAATTTGTAATCCACTGCTCTTTCTGTATTGTTAATCGTTGCTTAAAGGACACGAGATACTCTTTCTTTATCCTAAGTGCTACCTCCCATGTCAATTAATTCTTTAATAGTTTGCTCAAGATTATTAATAGCAACTAAATTTAAAGCAGCTTGATGAGAGGTATCAGTTTGTGAGCTGTACACAGTTACGACTTATATTACCATTATAAATTAAGCAAAAATGCACATATTCCCTCAGTGAGAAGTGGATAGAAGAATAAGAAAATTATAAAATCACTATTAGCAAATTTTTTTCGTTGCTGGGCTAATTAAATTAAGAACAGGCAAATTATATATATGAAAACGACAAGGATCATGCATTTCCATGTAACGAATTGCAAGAGTAAAATTCACGCATCATCAAGTCAAGAGCATACAATTATCCAATACTAATCTTTATGACACCCGTCATTTTTATTTAAATCATCTAATATCATATTACATCATCTCAATAATCATGTCACATTATAAATACCATGTTATAAAGGATATATCAAATGTAACACTCTCAATATGCATAGCACAGTAAAATCATCATAATGCCATTATCAAAAACAAGTACAATATCAATTACACACACTGGCATAACAATTGTAATGTTATCCATGATTATCTCAATTTAATCAATATCACACCAATGACAATTCAACCATTTACACAAGAATTACTAAAAATATACAAATTCAATCACAAGCCCGGGTGGATGACTCATCCTCAACAAATCATTTTCTCATTCTTTCACAAATATAAATAGGTGGCCTCCGACGAGAATATCCCACCGGCACAGTCTCGCCATCCCTCAAACAGGTAGCTATCCCACCGGCTTAGCTTACCTGAAATACACAACCCTTTTTCCCCGAGTCAATCCATGCCCATTTCAAACACAATCACAGATTCACACAACATTTTACAAGTATATTTCCACCATTATATAATTACAATCACAACCAATTCAACTCACAACACATCACAATTTCTCAATCCAGCACATAAATTCACAAGTCAACCAACTCCACACCACAACACATCATAATCAATTTTGATAATTAG
>CANYLF014561473.1:0-14923 GCA_948193215.1 Bocquillonia castaneifolia
ACACTTTCCCTACAACACCCCTCATACTTATTTCTACTAACCATCTAATCCAACTCTCATACTTCTTTTACAAATAGCTCCCTTAACTTTTCTTACAACTAGGTCCTTACTACCCCAAACTTCCATAAAACCTAGATGTTCCAAAAAATTACTCTACCAATCAATATTATGCAATGCATTACATACAATTATGGTGCAATTGTCATGATATGATTAGTGTTTATCCCCTAATCTAGAAACTAGGCCGTGACAATGGCTATACCCTAGGAGACGTCGGGGCTTCACCCGGTATGGTCTAGGACATTATAAGTCAGTCTAAATGAAAACCTTAGGACTCTAGTATCCTAAAAGGTGTTGGGATTTAAAGGTGGCTTGGTGTCGCCTAAAATTTGGAGGTTGAAGGTGGCTCACTATCACCTGAGATTCTGTACATGATGGTGGCTTGTTGTCACCTAAAAATTTAGAATTGAAGGTGGTTTGGTACTGCTTGAAGTTCGGTAGTTGATGGTGGCTTGCTATCACCTAAAATTCTATAGTTGAAGGTGGCTTGCTGTCACCTAAGGTTTGTGATTGGAGGCGGCTTGCTGTCGCCTGAAATTCTGAGGTTGAAGGTGTTAGTAATGAAAGGAAATCGGATTGTATGGTGCAGCGGAAGGTGGTCCTAATCTCATTAGAACCGGATGGTGCAAATTTCAAAAATTTTACCATAATACAACCCATGATCTCATCATGCTATTCCCTTTGGATCACAAATTATATTCATATTACCATAAGCATAAAAATATTTATATCACATATATTTTAGATTTTATGAAACTTACGGGTTTCTCCTTAGCTATTTTCAACACCTTAAAAGCAACCGGTGTAGACAATCTACTAGCATCCCAAATGTTAAACCTCTAGCTTGAAACACACGGACCGAATCCGTAGAGACCTTCTTGAACCTTTGAAGATGCTTACCAGGGATTATGTCTCTCTTACTTTTAACCAAGCAAGAATCCAAAAGCAACAATTGTCCAAGAATTATTTAGAACTAATTTGTCTTAATAAGATGTGTAGAGATTTTTGTGATATTCAAAAAAATGCAAGACTCTTCTTACTTTGGATGGAAGAAGAAGAACACTTAAAATATTTTTCAATTTATGAAAAATGACACTTAAAAATCAACTCTTGATTTTCTCTACACATTCCACTAACTAATTTAGTGGATTCTCCATTAACACTTTTAGTGGATTCTCCATTAACTCCTTTAATGGATTGTGAGGTGTCATCTTCTATCCATACAAGCCTACAAGTTTCCTCTCTACATATTCCACTAACTTCTTTAGTGGATTGTCCATTAACTTGTCTTCCATTTAACTGTAAATGTCACATTAATTAATAATAATCACATTAGTAATTAATTAATGTCAAGTAACAAAGTTAATTTCCATAACTCATCTTATGAGTTATAAATATTCTATACATATTCCACTAACTTATTAACTTGTCTTCCATTTGATTACACATGTCACATTAATTAATAATAATCACATTAGTAATTAATTAATGTCAAGTAATAAAATTAATTTCCATAACCCATCTCAAGAGCTATTAACATTCTCTACATATTCCACTAACTTATAAACTTGTTCCACTTGATTACACATGTCACATTAATTAATAACAATCACTTTAGTAATTAATTATTGTCAAGTAACAAAGTTAATTTCCATAACCCATCTCATGAGCTATAAATATTCTCCACATCTAATTTGACAAATATCAATTAGGTCCTTACCAATTTGTATCTCATACAAATAAGACCAAATTATTTTATGTTCTAACTTTGAATTAGTTATCGGGATATGCTAGAGTCCCCATTATGAATATCCAATTCAATTAATTTAATTATCAAATTAAACACTTTAATTTATAATCAAATTAATTTTGTTCTGATACAAATTCAATCCTATTGTGTGTCACTTACTAGGTTCATTTTTAATTGGCAATGAAGATATAATATTAACTCTTTAATATTATGAGAAACTCTTTTTCTCTACTAAAATGTGACTATCCCATATATTCACAATTTAGTTTCTCATAAGTCATGATTGACACGGAGCATTGCATGTCATGACTACCCCAATTAGATATGAATTCAGTTGCTTATGAACCAACATTAATAATGAACCAACTATCATAATTCTTGTGCAATTAAATCCTCTTATTACAAGATCCCGATCTTGGTTAGGGTCGTGGTATAGTCAAACCCCATATGCCTCAATCATGTCCTCATCTCAAGTTCTAGTTTTCAATAAAACAATACTAAAGTAGAAATTCTTTTCTAGTACTAGAACACTTTTAGTCAAGTAATGTTTGTCCTGGCCAGGAACTCATTCATCAAAAATAACTTAGATAGCATAGGATCTTATCCCGGTTCACTCCAGGTAATAAGTTCTCTCTTGGTCGAACACACATCCCTACATGCAATTAATCAAGGCCATCACATGCCATATACTTATGTGATGGATAACATAAGAATGTAAGCAGTAATAAACCTAGATCACCAACATGTGGACAGCCGTGTCATCTCAAGTCAAAGGACCACATGCATAATTATGATCTAGACTATGATTATTGACTAATAGTGAAATACCATGTAATCATAAGTGAAACGTCACAGTTCAATCCACCTCATCTCATGAGTATCCACATACTTGTTTTGATATTTCATATCAAGTAGCATGAGACGCGCTGCCTCCCACTATTGGTATCACATACTAATCAAGGATAACAAGTACATGTGATAATCAAATTAATAATGCCCAATTATTAATTTATTGACTATGATCATCTTTAAAATAAATTGATAAGAGATGTTTGTCTCCATATTATTAACACTTAATAATAAACAACCCTACTATTTATTATGGACAAATGTTCTATAATTAAACACTTTAAAATAAAAGAACATTCTTTTTTGCCAATGGGATTTATTTACAATGTCAAAATATATAAAATGGCTCTAGGGCACATATATATCACTAACAATTTCTGGGACTGATTTTAATTTGCATTTGTTAATTATTTATGCACCTAATAATAATACGGATAGGGATATTTTATGGTATGATTTATCTTCTCTTATAGTTGTGTATGATAAGTTGGTTATCTGTGGTGATTTTAATGAAGTGTTAAACCCCATTAAGAGGTCCAAATGGTTACTTTCCCAGTCCGTATTAGACTTTCAAGCTTTTGTTAATGGCTTGGAGCTTCATGATTTACCCCTTTATGATCGTTCTTATACGTGGCACAATGTCATGGCTTTTTCTAGAATTGATCGAGTTTTGGTTTCTAGTGACATTGTCTCTATGTGGCCATTCAAGTCAATTTCAACTATGGATTCTACTCTCTTGGATCATTTCCTTCTGGTTTTTAAGTCATCTATTAATTATGGTCGAGGAAGTAGACCTTTTAGGTCCTTGAATATTTGGTGGGATGATCAGCTTTTTGAACCTTTTCTTCGAAAGTCTTGGAAGGATTATTCTCTATCTAACGAAGAGGCTTCTTTATCTGGAAAATTGAAATTATTGCACAGGGACATTAGAGCTTGGAACAAGGATGTTTTTGGTGATGTGGAGTTAGATATTAATAGACTTGAATCTGAAATCCTTAATAAAACTTCAGATACTGTGTCTCGGCCTATGGATGTTGGCTCTTTATATAGATCTTCAAAGAAAAAAGAAGCACATGGAGTCTTTGTGGCACTAGAAATCTAAATTGCGATGGACATTGCTAGGAGACTCCAATACCACTTTTTTCCATCAGGTGGCTTCCTCTCACTTTAAAAACAACAGAATTACTAGAGTAGAGGATGATCTAGGTGTCCATGTTGATCTAGTCCAAATCAAAGATGTTATTTATGCCTTATATTCTTCATTATTTTGGGCTAAGTCTTCAGTTCCATTTGATATTAGCTGTCTTAATTTTTCTTCTCTTTCTCAGGAAGATAATGAGATGTTGATAACTCCATTCTCTGAGGAAGATGAAAGGAGTGCTATTACTTCTTGTGCTCCTAATAGAGTGCGAGGGCTAGATGGATTTAATTTCTTCTTTTATAGGAAGTTTTGGCCAATTGTAAAGCATGATATTATGAAAGTTTTTGATGAATTTTATTTCTCTAGTACTCTTCCTGCAGCTTTAAAATCTTCTTTTACAGTTCTAGTTCCAAAGATTTCTAGATCTTCCTCTCTAAAAGACTTTCGCCCCATCAGCTTGATTCATGGCATTTATAAAATCTTGTCTAAGATTTTATCCTTTAGGATCCGAAATATTCTCCCTAAATTAATTTTCGAGTCACATTTTGCTTTTATTAAAGGCAGAGGTATCCATGAGTGCTCTTTTGTAGCGTCAGAAATTTCACACTTTGTTTATGCTAGTAAAAGGCCTACTTTTCTGTTGAAGCTTGACTTTCACAAGGCATTCGATAGTATTTCTTAGGGTTATCTTCATGAAGTCATGGTTCAAATGGGGTTTTCCTCTACTTGGTTGTCTTGGATGAAGAGCTGTAGAAAAGATTCTTCTACTTCTGTATTAGTAAATGGCTCTCCTACTAAGCCAATTTTACTTACAGAAAGGAGTAAACCAGGGGGATCCTATTTCTCATTTTTTGTTTGTTGTTGCAATAGAGGGACTTAAAAGGATGATTGATAGAGCTATCTCTAATAATTATCTTCAGAATTTTAGGGTCACTGATGAGGCTCCAAATATTACTGCTCTTCAATTTGCTATTGATACACTATGCTTTCTCCCAGCTCTAGAGTCTGAAGTTTATAATTTTGTTCGATTGCTAAGGTATTTTGAGGTTGTTTCAGGCCTTCGGATTAATTTCTCTAAGAGCTCTTTAATAGGAATTGGTGTTCATCCTTCCTTTATTGAGCACTGTGCTGCTGTTATGAAGTGTAAGGTGTCTTCCTTGCCAGTCACCTATCTTGGGCTGCCTCTTTCCCACAAGAAACTTACTGTCAGAGATTGGGATCCTTTAATAAGTAAGTTCTCTTCAAAACTAGATCTTTGGAAGGGGACATGTTTATCTTATGCGAGTAGATTGGTTCTCATAAAATCAGTGCTATCTAGTATGCTAGTGTATATTATGTCTCTTTTCAAAATGCATGTTACTGTGATTAATACTATTGAGAGCTACATGTGAAATTTATTGTGGAAAGGAAATCCTGGAAGTCGCTCTCTTTGCAAAGTTTCCTAGGATAATGTTTGTTGTCCATTTTTCTGGTGGGTTGAATTTGTGCTCTCTTCTTGTTGAAAACGCTGGTCTTCTTTTTAAGTGGATGTGGAAAGTCAGATGTGGAGATGTAGATTCTCTTTGGCACGCTGTGTATGTTCATGTTTCAGGAGTTACTTCTTTGGATGCTCTTTCTCCCTCGAATTATGGCAGGCTCTCTCCCTTGTGGAAGGGCATAGTTTCAGCTTGTGTGAAGAATGAATCTTTGTAGAATTTTTTCATTAATAATCTGTAGCTTATAGTGAGAAATGGAGAGTCCACAAGTTTCTGGAATGACAGATGGCATGGTCTTTCTACTCTAGCTCAGAGATTTCCTCCCCTTCTTTCTCAAGCATCATATCAATCTATTTCAGTTGCTACTGCAATCACCCACCTGCTGCAGTCGACAGGCAGGCCTGGTTGGGTACGTCAGTTACGTATCAGCAGTATAGAAAACTTACAGGTGTTGTGAGGCCAAATTTCTGACTTTCAACTGCAACAAGGTTCGGACTCTGTGCAATGGAATCTTAGTAAGATGAGGAGAAACACTATCGGTTCCTTCTGCAGCAACTATATTCGGCATCAGCAAACTAATGCTAGAAGTGCGGCCTTTCAACACTGCTGGAGCTCGGCTTCATTGCCGAAAGTAAAATTTTGCTGCTAGACTATATTGCATGGGAGGCTACCAACGAAAGGTATTCTTCTTGCATGACAAATCATTTATGTTGCTAATGCAAATTGCCCCTTTTGCAGCTCCATTGAGACACAGGATCACGCTTTATTGCACTGTGATACAAGTAGATAGATTTGGAATTCCTTGTTTCGGTGGTTAGCAGTTCAGTTTATCATGCCTCAGACATCCTTAGACTTCTATCAACAATGGCTAGGGATGTTCAAAGGAGCAATCCAAATCTCTTTTTGTAATTCCTTGTGGATGATTTTGTGTTGGGAGTTATGGAAGAAGTGGAATAAAGTTGTTTTTCAAGGATCGTCTCCTCCCTAGTATACTCTCTACAAAGGAATTTATTTAGCAATGTATTTAGACAAAGTTAAATATCCCCATCTTTCTTACAATGCAGATGATGTAATTAGATACCCGTCTTCTTTCATTCTTATGTAAGTGTCTCTGTTTCTTTGACCAATTCTCTTGGTCTTTTTAATAAAATTTTCACTTTATCAAAAAAAAAAAAGACGCAATATTTTTAATGACACACGATACTTTATCATGAAAAAAAACTCCACATGCTCCTAAATAAAAAAAAAATAACAAAATTACAGCTTTTTTTTTTAACGTTCCCTTAACACTGACTTTATATTTATTAAGGGAAATACGAAGCATTTCAAATTGATATTGAGTTCACATATAATTACATTACATGGGGAAAAGGTTGGAAACATAATTATCTCGTAATTTAAACAATTGAAGAATATCACTTTCCACCATGACAATTAATTATGACTCCAAACTTATTTAGCTTCAAAAAAAAAAGAATTTTAGATTAAGTATTAAACTTCTCTTTTAGACCAAACATTAAGCATTAATCTTTTCTTTTATACCAAACTCAAAGCATTAACTTAATGAAATAAAAAAAAAGGCCTCCACAGCTTAATTTGCTAAAATCACAACTAATTGATTAATTATCATTAAATGGACTAGAATTCCCTTTATGAATCTTGACTATTCTTGAGTAAATTAAATCATAATCTGTATAAATTATTTTGCTTGTTTACCTACTATATATACCCCCTTTCATATTCTCATGTTTTCCTTTTTTAAAAAGGAAAAAAAGAGAATGATATGAAACTTGAATAATAAAAAAATGACACCAAAATAAAATAACTTTTTTCCCTATAGTTGCGAAGATGTGTAGAAAAAAAGGATGGACAATTCTAGTCAATTTGGACCTTTTGATCCTGGTGGAGAACACAATGTTTACTTCCTAATGTTTATGCTAGATACACGCCTACTACCACAAGGTTTATTTTGCATTCATCTGGTCAAATTTTTTTTTTTTGATGTTTATATGTAATATAATATGGATTAAATGGTATTTATAAACACATAAAAACAACGGACTTATATTGTCAAAATTTGTCCTTCTTTTCTTCGGTCTACATTACTATTTTTTTCTTAAAGTAAAGGATAGAGTAGATATTTCAACTGTACTATTTTAATGATAGATGAAGTGCTTAATAAATCGACATGTATCAATACAAGTTCTTTATGTGTGAAAAAAATCAATACAAATTCTTAATGAAAAGAAATAGAGAGCAGTTATACGTACAAACCTTAGTAAATTGACAAGTAATCAACACTAGAACTGTTCATGGCTTGGTTACCTGCCTGGTCCGCCCACAAAAACCCAAGTTTGGATAAGTAATTTTTGATATAGGTCCGGCTCGGTCCGAGCCCGATTTTTGACCGCCTTTTATTGAACGCACCTGAGTATATGTAGTAAAGCCCGAGCCCGCCCGGCCCCACCCGCATGATAAATTCTCACTTAAAAAAATATATATATTAGTGAATATGAGTATAATGGGATTTGAATCATGGTCAATTTTATAAGCTACAAACACTATAAACAAATTTAACCTATACTAATTTTGTTATATTATCAATGTAAAATAATTTTTATACAAAATATAAACATGCTTAGGTGCTGAAATTTATCAGGGATATATGTTGTTCGGGTTAGGCCAGGCCCGGGCTTGAACATTTTTTTTGGGTTCGGGCCTGGACCAATATTAAAAAAAAATTATTCAAGCTTGGACGGGCTTGGATTTCTTTGAAAAAAATTAATCCGGACCTAAGCCTGAATTTGAACAGGTCTAATCAACACACGTCTTTAATTGAATCAGTATAGAGTTGATTACTATGCAACGTGTAATGAAGTAGAAAAGTTAACTAGGATGTGTCATTGGGTAATGAATGGTAGGATATTAACTAGGAGGTGGCCTTTAGGTAATAAATGGTAGGATAAACATTCTTTTTTTTTTTTCATCATCTCTTTGGTTAATTACACAATATCAATCACTTTGGAGAGTTATTAGGATGGTTGTTTTTTTATTTAAAAAAGAAGGTAGTTATATGTAAGGATATGTATTCATTTCTAGTGTTTTATTTAATTGAATATATGTTTTTTGTCTGTCTGTTTGTGACTATGATTATATTTGACTTCATTAAGAAAATATTGACAATTAAGTAGAAAATAATTAAGAAGTTAATGTTCATAACATACTTTTTTTTTGTTACTATTTCTAAATAATTTAAAAATCGTATAATCAATATTTTCATTTTATATATAATATCTATAATAATATAATTTAAAAATATGTGTGGAATTAAATGGGTAGACCCGGTCCGCCCATGACGGGTCATGGCCTATATCCTGAAACCCAAAGGAATAAGTTCTTGACAGGAAATTAATTATTGGATAATTAACAATATTTATATTTATCTTAGTGCTAAATAGAATTTAATATAGAGTTAAATTTATTGGTTGACTTATAACTTAATCCCTATCGGTTAGAAATTTAGATATAAACAGACTTAAGAGTCTGTAGTCAACAAGGATTCATTCTATTCTCTCTAGATTGAATGTACGTGAAAATAAGTTTTCACCTATATTCTCTCTCCCATAAAAAAAAACTCTCTGCACTTTAAATCCTATTCATCTTCTGGGTATTTAGACTGTGGAAATCATAGAATCATCCTCTGCTAATCGCTTGTTGGAGATTCTTGGCTTGCATACTTGTTCGTGATTGTTCGTGACTTGGCAGAACTCCAGATCCGTTATTCCGCTGCTAGAAAGATAGATTTGAGATTTGCTTGAGGTTAGTATTCAAAGCCCTAATCTTCTATATTTGGATTTGCATGCGTTAGAATATATGCGATAAAATCCTTCATTGGTATCAGAGCCCTGGTTTTGATTTATTATGCTTTGCCATGACATCAAAAAGGTTTATATTGATTTATAAAAAATGGATTTTTTAAAGATCTGGATTGTTCTTCAATGCTAATTGCGTTTTAACACGATTCGAAGAGTTTCGACGTTTCGTGTTCTGACGCGATTCGACCAGTTTCGACGTTTTGCGATATGATGCGATTCGACTAGTTTCAACATTTTTTGATCTGTTACGACCTGTTTTGTACAGATCTGTTATTCTTTTTTTTTTTTTGAGTTTTTGGCATGTTTTTTTTTTTGATTTTCAGATCTGAGTTTTTTGATATTTTTATTGCATGATTATTTGTTAATCATAATTTTATAGCATTTTTAATAAGGTTGTTACAGTGTTGTGTACACTGTATATGGTGTTTTAATGGCGTTTTATTATGTTTTTTGTGTAAAAATTTTGTCCAATGGATAAACTGTCTTGGACCACAAAATTTTAACTTTTTTTCTGCTTGATGTGACTTTTCGTCCTTTTTCTGAAAAAGTGTTTTTAATGCCTTAAAGTGTATGTTTTGTGTGAAACACATATTTTGATATTGTTTTTCGAAAATCTGACCTTACCAACATGTTTGGAACACCCAAAAACCATAGGACGGCGTTTTTCCCAAGGCGGAATTCCTGCTCGAAGGCAGCGTGTGGTATCCACGTGCCGTGCGTGGATGCTGGAGCCACGCGCCAGCCAACTAGATGCTGCCACGTGGCCCTTTCTTCTCTCCTCCAAGCGCGTGTGACGCGTGGGACATCCAGTGTATCTATTATTTAAGTATTTTACAATTTTTCTGATTTTCTGGTATTTTTTAAATAATGTTTTGGCCAGTGTATCTATAATGATTTTTTTGAAGCTTCTAAGCTTCTGAAATTAATTTAAAATTATTTAAAATTCAGAAAAATGTGTTTTCTGTTCCATAAAATTTTCAATTATTTGTTTTATTTTTCTGTAATTTTGTGGTTGATTTTGATGACCAATTGAATATGTTTCAATTTATATATCATGGATATATATTTAATTGCATCAATGTAATTAATTTTCTGTAATCCGTTACAAAAAATGGCAAGATTCGTCAAAGTGCCACATGTTGCTTATACGAGGCAAGCACAGACAAAGGTACATCAACTGGAAAATGAAAGTGTGCAAAGTAAAATATGGGTTGAGAAACAAAACAACTGACATAGATGCATTGGTGCATCACATTGTCAATTTTAACAACCTTATGCAATAGTGCATTTGGAATGGAGATTTTCAAAGAGGTTTTAGCCAAAAGGTCTTGTATAAAACTATGAAAAATTCTTTTAAATCAGATTTTTTAAAAGATACTTTGCAACTTATCTGATGGAGAGCAAGAGTACTTATACTTATGAGATGTGTCTCATAAATTTTCTTAACTACTTGGCCATTTTAGGTATTAGAATGTCAAGGGACCCGACTAATACTTTTACCTTGAGGAGTGAGCGAGTTGTGACTCGTCTAATTAGGAAGAATCAAAGGGATACCATCCTAAATCACTTGCCTGAAGACTTAAGAGTCATGATTGAAAGATCAATTCCAGTTCACTTGCTTGTTTTACACGATGGGTATTGTTATTAGAGATATGTGTACTCTAGAATTATTAGGAATGAGTTCCTTTGCCATAAACATTTGCGTTTGTTTATTTTAGGATGATCGTGCTAATTGGATTTCTTTGTTAAGTTGGTTGAGGATTTTTTTAAGGTTTCTTCAATGATATTGTGAAATTATTTACTTTATTGATTAAATGCTTTGCATGAACCTTTGGTTGATTGTTCCAACTAGCATGTGATAGACCCTTAAAAACCATCAAAAAAGCAATCAAATACCTCTATGAAATACTAAGAGGGGTGAATTGGTGCGGAATTAGAAAATAAACAATCTTCATAAGAATGAACAAAAATGTTTATAGTGGTTCGGACACAACAAGTCCTATATCCGCTCTCCCAAAGACACACTTTGAGGTTCCCCTAATCGACCAAGGATTACAATGAGAGTTTTGACAAGTTAATTCACAACTTAGTGTTTGTTAGGCTCACACCAAACCTTTACAAGACTATCTAAAGGCTAACTCAACAACCTAGTGTTTCCAAAGGCTAACACCACACCCAACCTTAGTGTTTTCCAATCTTCACAAGAATTGACACTAGCTAGTACAAGATAAAAAGATGCTCAATCCAAGAAACTAATGCTAAATGAGTTCTAACTACCCACACACAATTAATTCACCAAGAATTAATTACAAAGAACTTTGAGAAATAAATTTGTAAGAGTTTGGCTATCAAAGAATGTGTGTCTTACATGGAAGACTTTTATAATGGGTATTAGTAACCAAAATACCCAACAATAGCTGTTAAATACAAAGAGAGTTATGTCTCTAACAGCTACCTACAACTACATTTAATGCTCTACAGGGTGTCAGGTTGCAGGGGCGATATTGCTTGTCACGGCCAGGAAATTTTAAAAGCACTCTAACATCTAGTTTATCCTTTATATCTATCAAGGTCGCGGGGGTGACCTTCTATATCCCAGTCGCTATGCAGCTAGCCTAAAGAAGCTTGGAAATGAGCTTATTGTTTCTTAAATCGCATGGGCGATTTAAGTAGCATAGTCGTGACACACTCTTGAATCCAATTCCTTTCATGAGGGTCGTGGGAGAGAGCACCTCAGTCATGGGCTCAATGCATATATCCATGAGGGGTTTTGAGGTACACCTTTCGGTTTCCTTTATCACGGGGGTGACTGTAAGGTCATGGCAACGATCCTCATAGAAAATAAACAATCTTCACAAGAATGAATAGAAGTGTTTATAGTGGTTCGGACACAACAAGTCCCACATCCACTCTCCCAAAGACACACTTTGAGGTTCCACTAATCCAACAAGGATTACAATGAGAGTTTTGACAAGTTAATTCACAACTTAGTGTTTGTTAGGCTCACACCAAACCTTTACAAGACTTATCTAAAGGCTAACTCAATAACCTTAGTGTTTCCCAATCCTCACAAGAATTGACACTAGCTAGTACAACATAGAAAGATGCTCAATCCAAGCAACTAATGCCAAATGAGTTCTAACTACCCACACACAATTAATTCAAAAAGAATTAATTACAAAGAACTTTGAGAAATAAATTTGCAAGAGTTTGGCTATCAAAGAATGCGTGTCTTACATGGAAGACATTTATAATGGGTATTTGTAACCAAAATACCCAAAACTAGCTGTTAGATACAAAGAGAGTTATGTCTCTAACAACTACTTACAACTGCATTTAATGCTCTACAGGGTGCCAGGTTGCGGGGGCGATATTGCTTGTCGTGGCTAGGAAATTTTAAAACCACTCTAACATCTAGTTTATCCTTTAGATCTATCAAGGTTGTGGGGGTGACCTTCTATGTCCCGATCGCTATACAGCTAGCCTAAAGAAGCTTGGAAATGAGCTTACTGTTTCTTAAATCGTAGGGGCAATTTAAGTGGTCGTGGTCGCGACACACTCTTGAATCCAATTTCTTTCATGAGGGTCACGGGGGAGGGCACCTCAGTCGTGGGCTTGAAGTATATGTCCATGAGGGGTTTTGAGGTACACCTTTCTGTTTCCTTTATCGCGGGGGTGATTGTAAGGTCATGGCAATGATCCTCATAGATCCACAGGCAATTCAACTTGAGTCACGGGGGCGACCTTCTCATCGCGGGGGAGTTTCAAGTTAAATAACTTCCTTGATTTTGGATGACCTAAGTCAAGGGGGTGATTCTCAAAATTGCAGTTGTGTTGTACCATCACAGGGGCGACTGTCCTGGTCGTGGCCGGGATTTATAGGTCACTTTTCCAAACTTTGTTTTTACTTTATGAAACATAACCTACACACTTAGAAACTTAGTTAGACACTCAGGAAAGGTTGTTAAACTCAAAATAAGTTAGATTGAGATCACTAAGGCCAACAATCTCCCCCTTTTTGAGTTTGACAACCCAAAAACTTTAAGGCATAAAAAGCTTGTTTAAGTATGTGAATTGAGTGGAATTGCTCCCTCTCAACTTGTGTAGCATTAAGAAACTATATCAAAGCTAATGGTCCATATAAAGAAGGATTAGAGCTGAAGATAGAGTTTTACACAAGTTTTATATAGTTTTACCAAATATGCTGTTAGATTCATTTTAGGTCCAAAATGAGTTCAAAGAGGTATCTCAATCCAATCAATCCAAGGTTCCACTAGGAAAGAATTAGGAACAAGAGAGTTCTTCCCCTTTGTCAACTCAAAAAGCACAATGGGTATCAAAAGCAATATAGGAAAAACATTAAAGACATTATAAACAAGGGATAGAGCAATTAAAAAGAAAATGAAAATTAAGCATAAAAATCATCAATTTAATTAACAAAAAAGATAGATACAAATAAAATGAAATGAAAAAGATGATTAAAATGCATAAAATGAGATGGGAAAATAATTTTTGTCCACTAGGGCCTAAAAGCCATCATGATCACATTGAGGAATATCAAGCTTGGCATGGATGGCCTTGATGTCATTGTGGAGAGAGGTGAGATCTTCATCTTAATCATCCATTCTTTGACCTAGCCTAGTAAGGGTTGAATCTTGAGTATTTAACCTCCTTATGATACTTTGGAGGCTAGAGATAATGTGCTCCCTTAATGAGAAATGCCTAGGGGCAGAAGTTGAAGCTTGTCCCCTAAGATCCTCAATGTTTGTGCTAGGAAAGTCAATGTCCACATAAAAAGGGAATCCATCTCCCTCTTCCTCAGCCCTAGAAGCCATTTTCGCTTCCATTTCCTTCCTTTTGGCTTCTTTTTCAGCCTCCTTCTCTTGATCCAATTTGCCTCCCAAAAACTCAAAAGACCCATTGGCCATCTTTCTTACAATCTTAACTTTCTTAACAAAGAAGTCAGAATCCATCAATCCACATGCAAGTTCAAGTTTGGTGGAAAGAGGATAGACTTGGGGTGCTTTTAGGTTAAATTGGAGGAAATAAGCAATTTGGGTGACATAAGAACTAACTAAGACGGTTGACCCCTTAGCCAATTGCAAACCCAAAAGGTGATCAATAAAGAAATAGGAGGTTTGTATGGGTTTGTTCTTAAGGGCACAATGAAGAAAGAGAAGGTCCTTTTGGGTTATTTTGTCATTACCTTCCTTCTTGGCAAAGACGGTATTGCAAATAGTTTTATGTAGCATAAAAGGACCAAGAGCCTTCAAGTATTTCGATGGAGTATGCCAGCCACAAACCTTTTAAAGACCCCAATTTCCTTCCAAAAATCAGGCATATCCATGGTGCTTTCATTGAAATTGATGATGTCATTTTTGGAGAATCTGAAGCAAGTGTCCATGGTGACTTTTAGAAAGACAAAGGGCTTCCTAAACAGCTTCAATCTTATCACATACGACCTTAGGTCCTTGTGCACCTTGAGTGTAGAGAGAAACTCAAGTGTCAAGTTCTCGTACCCACTATATTTGGGTTTAGCAAAAGACACCAAACTTAGGTTCTTCGAATAGCCTAAAACCTCATCCTTAACTCCTCCTTAAGGGCATTTTGGATTGTGACGACCCGAATCTAACACCAAATAATACGTATTAATATATATAAAGATAGTAATTAATCATAAATTAAAATCCAATTGAAAATTCCCTTCGAAAATAAATTTTTCTCTGAAAATAGGGTTGCAACGATCGTTGTGAATAGTGCAACGATCGTTGTG
>CANYLF014561579.1:0-20017 GCA_948193215.1 Bocquillonia castaneifolia
ATATTGTAGAGCACTAACAAACAGGACAAGACTGACAAGTGAATTAGCTAGTTTCCTGTAAAAGATACAATCAATAGCTTGCTGAAGCACATAACAATCCAATAATTAAAACACTTATTAATATCTTAGTAATGGAATTACTTCGTCAAAAAAAAAGAAAGTAATGGAATTACATTACTGAGATAAATTCTGTCATTGCAATATTTAATACATTATGATTGCTGCTGCTGCTGCATATTATGACGAGAAATTATTAGGTGAACTGTGTAGAGGATTATGAATTCATGTTGACCCGATTATTCAATATATTTAATGATCCGTAGCATACTTCTATAATTTTTAATTGTTCTGTTTCAATTTTTTGTTACTCATTCACTGAAAAATCATAATTTGTTGGATTTGCTGGTCAAACAAAGGTAACTACTTGCCTTTCACATAATAATAACACCAGGTCTTAATTTATAATACATGGTTAATCTAGCTGTATGTCATAAAGTATTCTAAGAGAAAGTGCTATTAACATAGATAATTACTGGCTCAGGACTAACTTTAGTTGGTAATTAAGTAGTAGCATTTTGAAGATTGCAGAAGTTATCATGCTTTGCAAGCTAGTTGTTTGACTAGTTCTTTAAGGGAATTTTCTTGCTTTATGCTTTGAATCCACCTTGCCTTGATTCTTACTTTCTCTATGCTTTGCTTCAAATTCATGGCTATGGAAGGTTCTTTGTGAATAGAGAAAAATTCTTCCACTTCATCGGCTTTTTCATCGCTACAGAGCTGCCAGATCACAGTTAATTGGATTAATAGTAAATAAAATGAAATGAAATAAAAGGTCAGTATGTGTTAATTAAGCATGAACAAAATTTAGGCCCCAGCAAATTCACCAAGAAATGACTTGTTTTTTAAAAATACAAGTTAGCTTAAGCAAGTATATGTCCATGCAAAGCATCATTTGGGTGCAAAATAACTTACTGGTGAGATGATATCTCTAATGAAATGAGGAAGCAGCATTCCAGCACCATACTTACTAAATATTTGGTTCCAGTTCTCCTGCATTAATTATCAAGCTAATCACCACACTTAATTAAAGCTAATTAATGGGGCTTTTTAATCAATGCTTTCCTGAGTAATTCATTGTTTTCTGAGTACCTTGAACCATCTCCATGCTGTTTCGCGGCCCTCTATACTTATTCCAGCAAGTCCGTAGACAACGTCTTGATCTCGAACCTATACGATATTTATACAAGTAAAGTACTAAACACAAAATTGGCAAGAAGACTAAGGCCATTGTCGAACTTTGGTCAGTATAGTTGAATACCTCATCAGAGACCAGAAAATTTAAGGCTTCCAGGACTATTTCTGGATCTGGACAGGACGTTATACATCCTGTAAGAGGTTAAACATGTAACATAAAATGTGTCAACATTTTGCCTGTAAATTAACAGTTTGTTTATTTTGAATGATGTTTAGTCTTACTCAAAATTCGTTCTTTCTCTTGAATTGTATCAGCTTCTCTGTAAATCTTCAAAAGGTTCTCAAAACCACTTCTTTTCGTGGTGCTAGTATTCCCCAATACAGCAATGTATGCCGCCTATAGAAAAGATTAAATTGTCACATTTGAAAAAGTAGTCCAAAGAAGAACAAGGAAATTGTCTGAGCCTGAAGGGATATTTGCCTTTCTCATGTCAACTGGAAGAAGAAGAGTGTTTCTGTCCTCTAACAGTGTTTGAAACCGCTTCAACGCTTCGTTGTGTGTTTTATGATGGCCAAAAGTAGCCAAGGCCGTGTAGATTTCTTCCCTTAACAGTGCATTTAAATGGCTCTCTCCTGGCTCTGGTTCCCAACCTAACTTTCTGCAGAACATAAAAACACTCATGTAGAATGTTTTTACTAATATATTACTTTAAGCAAAGCTAAATTTACCCTTTATTAAATATTTTTGTCATTTTGAATAGAAACATCTCACCAACAAAACGGTATTTGCAAAATGCACTAATCAGTAATCTTCCAGAGTAAATATACTTACTCAGCGGAGGATTGGAGGAGATTGATGAAAAATTCTTTGAGATCGTTCACCAAATCTGGGATGGCATCCACAGAAATCTCCACAATATTGTAGCAAACCTGTTAAGTTATTTGCTCAAACAGTCAGGATTCTCAAAGCATCAATTGCAATGGCTAAAGGATAATCACAAACTTACCTTAACCATTCTTGACACAACAACATAATCAAGATCTTTTCTGTATACATCCATCAAGGAAAGCAAAGACGATAATGGTATTTGACAAGCCTCACTGAGTGCACATGTATCATCCAAAATGCCTGAAAAACACATCGAAGGGTATAATTTCTGTTGCTTAGTTTTCTGTCCTAAAAGTGCAAAGCCATACGCGATCATTGCAGTGCCAGTCTATCACATAATCTGACTAGGAAATACACTACACACATTAATTTCAACAATCACTACATACCGAATTTATCTGCTGCTGATAACCAATTGCACTCTACAGCTTTCCTCAGTGCAGCTGACAGTTTTTCTTCATAGTTTACTCTGTAGAATCCACTCTGCTCAATATTCACTTTGATCCATAAATGTTCATCACATTTTTTTTCGTTAGGCTCATTTAACAAGCTTGAATTGCCATCAGGAGATGAAACCAAATCAGATATGCCCATCCTTTCAGATTTTGACTGCAGCAGGAAATTCTTACTTCTGTTGTCAGACCCTCCATGGAGACAGGTTATTGGAACAATCCATCTACCATCACCATGTAAACCAGATGAAAGGAATTGTGACTGCATACCCAAACTAATATCAGATTTGTTCAGTTGAAAGCAAAAACCTAAGCTTGTTTACTAATCAACAGCAGACCTGTTCAAATTCCAAATGATTGTCTTTATTTTTCACACAGATGACTGGATATCCTTGTTGTTTTGTCCAACTGTCCATCATTGAGTTTACTTGAACACCAGATACCTCTGAAATAACGCTCCACAAATCTTCAGTCTTTGCATTTCCCCAAGCATATTTTTTCATGTATGAACTCAAGGATTTCTGTGAAAATAAGGCCTAATAGTTAAAGATACTGATTGAACATCATTATGTTCTAGTTAAGACTGATAGTATTACATTTAGAAAGTGAAGCAAATGCTTTTTTCCTTCACTTCTTTGTGCTTCTCTAATTTAATGATCAAAAGAAAGTAAAGTCCCAAAACAGTCTCCATTCTCCCAGTAGATCATATTTACTCAAACTCAGGGGCGTAGCCACCTTATACAGAAAAATTTTAGTACTATATCTTTACATGATTTTGCAACCCCCACCCCCCCACCCCCCCCCCCACCAAATATATTTTTCTCATTCTTTTCTATACCTATTTTTAAATCCCCCTGAAATAAAATTCTGGCTCCACCCCTGCTCATGCTTAATTTAAGAAAGTACATTCTTCTAAAAATTTAACTTTTTACCTGGATTATACTTTCCCCAAGATAGCCCTGCAACATCCGGATAACGGCAGATCCCTTCTCATAGCCAATAGCATCAAAAGCTTCACTGACTGATCGAGCATGGTGTATCTCTACCTGAAAAAGTAATGCTTGTGAAGAACATAACGAACTTGCAAATTGTAATTATACATGCAACAAAACGCTGCCAGGATTTTCTTTCATTTAAGCGGAGATCATAAATTAAGATATTTCTGTCAAATGAAATAGTGTAGTAATTGAGAAATTTATACAGGCAAGGATTTGAGTCAGTTTATTATCAACATGAGAACATTTTATCTCAACTAATATAACACTAATTTAATAGTTATTTGTTTAACAAACATAGATGATTCATGTAAAGTAACTATTAGCACAAATGTTCACCGTTAATTCTTTACCTCAATTGGATGTGACCCTTCTAGCGCATCCATATGTAACCCGCTGGAACTTTCTTGAAGAAACTGAGTCCATATTTTCCACTCAGGAAATAACCTGTCTGTTGCCATGTAACTAATCTGAACAACATACAAAAATGAGTCTGGTCATTAAGAGAACAAGATTGTGTGATGCATTAAACACCTTGTGATAAATAAAGATTAAAGATTTTCATAACTACCCATGTTGCAAAACCCTCATTAAGCCATAAATGAGTCCACCATTCCATTGTTACCAGGTTGCCAAACCATTGATGAGCCACTTCATGCAGTACAACAATTGTCAGCTGCAAAACAAGATAAGAGTTTATATTCACTGGGGCCTTTTGAAGTTCAAATATGCAATTGCGAAGCTAAAGTCTTGTTCATTTTATTACTCACTATCTGTTTTCTAGCAGCTGTGGAAAGCAGATCATCATAAAGTAAAAGATTCTCACGGTATACTATTAAACCATAGTTCTCCATAGCTCCAGGCGCAAATTCAGGGACAGCAACCATATCCAATTTAGGAAGTGGGTAAGGCATAGAGAAGTACCTGAAAACTCCTTAAGAGGGTTAGCATCATCGCATCAATATAATGAAAATGCATTCTGTCTCTACTGCATTACCACCAAAAATGACATAGAATTTCGACTGCTTACTCCGTATAAAGATCAAGAGCCTTAACAGCAATGCTCAAAGCATATTTCCCTTTATCACTCTTACCCACAGGACAGTATACACGAACTTTAATCCCTGCATTAGTCATTGAAACGTATTTAGAAAAAATAAAATTCATTTTTATAGATGATGAGAAGAAGAAAATTTACTGATAAACAAGAATGCAGTGCAGGCCTCATTATATGCATACCACCAGCTGTTGTATCTTCAATATGATCAAATACACCGACAACAACAGCCACCAAATAAGTTGACATGAGAGGAGATTCCTCAAAATAAACAGTCTTAACATTCCCATCACATTTCTCATTAATAACTGGCATGTTCGACAGTGCTGTCAAGTCTAATGGCACATCAACGATTACTTTGAAGGTTGCCTGTTAAACAAGAGAAGCAATGATGAGTAAGATGAAGCTCAGTTCTCTTATTTTATTTTATTTTATTTTTTACATAGTTAATTATTGATGATAAAAATAAATTGTTAATCTGTATTACCTTAAGAGCAGGTTCATCCCAGCATGGAAAACATCTCCTTGCCTCCACTGCTTCAAACTGAGTAACTGCTATATTCTTCTTCTCTTCTCCATCCACATAAGTACTACAAAATATCAATCCATAAAATGAATTACACAAAAAAAAAAATCAGCATAGCTTGAAAAATGCATAATTGCATAACCTAGAAGTCCTTTGATAGCAAGAAAGAGATGGATTTAAAAGAATAAGATCTATAAAAACCATTTGTGTCCTTCAAAATCTTGCAAATTCAGGTCAGAGACTAAATGATAAATCAAGAGAGTATTAATGAGGCATCTAAATAAGTTCCAAAATAAGGTTTCTTTTCTTATATATATATATATGGAACCCAAGAAATCATAGGGAAAAAAAGACATACCATTTATAGAAACCCATCAAGTGCTCATTAAGCATACCAGAAAACTTGACCTCAAGCACTCCATCACCAACATCAAGATTCCCATGGAAGACCAAAACAAGTATCTCATCATCACCATCCATAATAACATCAGTTGGATGATGCCTCTGCAACATGAACAAAAAAAAAAAAAAAAGTATCTCCTCTCATTATATGACTTTCAAATTATTAGAGAATAAAGGATCAGAAGTGTGAATTATGTACCTGCTTGAGGGAGTCGGTGAATGAGACATCATTGATATCGAGTTCTAGAGCATTCAAGACCAAAAATTTAGTGGGTTCAACGATGTTAAGGTTAATATTTACAGTGCCAGAAAAACTGCAGACAGAAAGGTCAGGTTGGAGGTGAAGATGGTAGCGATGAGGGACGGCGAAAAGGGGTAATCTTGCTTGGCCTTTGAATGGTTCAATATTCTGTTTCTGCTCCATGTTTTGTTTCCTCTATTCTGTTAAGTGATCGAGTGTTAACCTTCAACATCTTCTTTGCCTTGTTTAATGTTATGGTATGACAGTTGACAGTTACATATTTGTCGTTTAATTATTGCATCATTGGCCTATGCGGAAATTTTCAGCGCAACTGGTGTAGTTAATTTGGCACCAGAAATCAAAACTCTACAATCTAATTCGACTTTAGGCGCCTAATTGATGCCTCTTTTGTCGCGTCAGCTCTGTTTGTAGGCTCCACATCCACAAGACTTAAATCTAAAATTTTAAATTGGTTGATTTTTTTTAAAAACCAATTAACCATACGGTTTAATTTTTTTTATTTTTTTTTTTTAACAATCTTATCCCCTCAAAAAAAATTAGGGGCTAATTATTCTTTTTTTCTGATTTTTTAACCATGAAAAATAAAAGTACCTAACCATATATTAAACACACAATGAAGAAAGTAAAAACATTTGAGAAAAAATATAAAATATATCTCAACATAAAAACTAGTTTTTTAAAAAAAGTTAATATTACTATATATATAATTTACATATATTATATATGGACCAGTTAGTCATACATCAGCAATTTTTTTATCTATCAACCCTATAAATCTAAACTATTAACTAGTGTCTCCCAAAGCATAGCCTAGTAGTTAAGACATGTATCTTGAACTCTAAAAGTCTAGGGTTCAAATCCCCCTCCTCTTATCAAAAAATAAAATAAAATAAAATTAACTAGTATAAAATATGAATAAATTTACCTAAACCTAAACCAGTATCAACCCTATAAATATCAACAAAGGGTCACCTGGCCCCTTAAAATTGTAACACGGAGCCACTTAAAGCCATTTTTAAATTTTTGGGCCATCTAAACCCACAACTTACATTTTTTAGGTCATTTAGATCCAAAATTTATAAAATAAAAATTACACATTCAATAACATATAAAATATTAATAAAACTTTTACCAATAATTATTCCAATAAATGTAACATATTTTTTTAGACAATTATACAAAAAAATGACATCATTTTAATAAATTTTATATTTTATATGATTTTTTAAGTTTATTCACTTAAAAATTTATAAAAAAATAATTTATTGGTAGAAATTTTTTTAAAAATATTTAAAATTTAAAATGGATTTTTAATAACATATATACAAAAAAATCAAACGCAAATTCATTAAAATGAATTTTAAAAAAATATTTCAAGATTCATAAATAAATTTTTATTCTTATTTGACCCAAAAAATGCAAGTTGTGGGTTTAGATGGTCCAAAAATTCAAAAATGACCTTAAGTGGTCCCATGTTACAATTTTAAGGGGTTGGTGACCCTTTGTTAACAAAAAAAAAAAAAACGAATGAGTGAGCACAGTAGAAAGAGAAAAGGAAAGTTGGAAAAAGTTGGAGAGTAGAAAGAGAAAAGGAAAGTTGGGAAAAGTTGGAGAATAAAGATTGACAGATGATGGGTCTCTTAATTTTTGTTGACTCACGTGTCTTACTTTGTACTAAAAAATGGTTTAATTAGTTATTTTATTTGAACCGGTTGACCGAGAACCGCTGACTCTACTGGTTGCATCATCGATTGGTCCGGTTTTTAAAATACCGCTCCCAATACACAATTGAGGCTCCACTATCACCAAGGATACAAAATTAAAAGTTTTACTAAGCTAATTAAGTCACAACATAGTGTTGCTAGGCTCACACCAAACTTTTATAAGAGTGTTATTCTAAGCTAACTTACAACTTAGTGTTTACAAGGCTAACACTAAACCCAATCCAAGTGTTTTCCAATCTCACAAGATTGACACTTGTATAAAGCAATTGACATTCTCAACACTAGCAATCAATCATAATTCAATGCTAAAGAGTCCCATTACCCACACTAAATTAATTCACAAATAATTAATTACAAAGAGCTTTGAGAAATAACTTTACGAGAGTTTGGCCATTCAAAGAATCTGTGTCTTGCTTGGAAGATATTTATGATGGGTATTTATAGCCAAAATACCCAAAACTAGGTGTTAGAGAGAGAAGGAAATTTGTGTCCAACAACTAGAAAAACTGCATTTAATGCTCTTCAACTGTGTCAGGTAATGGGGAGTTTTCCTCATAGCGGCTGTGTTTTTCATAAAGCAGTCGAACAACCAGTTTTTCTTCAAAGTCGCAGAGGCAATCCTCTTGGTCGTGGTCGCGATTTCACTGGCCAGGATGGACTTGGAAAGTTCTTTATGTTTTTCTTTTCACCGAGGTGACTTGCTAATCTCGGCCGCAGTTGAAATTCCTTGTAATTAAAACGTGAGGGCGATTCATTAATTGTGGATGCGAAAACAGATGCAGAAGCTTTATTTTAAACTAGATTTTGGTCCTCAAGTCTCGGGTGCAACTTCCAAATTGCGGCCAAGATTGGTGACAAGCCATTGGGGCAATTTCGTAATCACAATTGCGATTAAATGTCACAGGGGTGATTTGCTTAGTTGCGATCGCGAATTACACGTCATTTTCTAATCTTTTACTTTGGTCTATGAAATGCAACATACACACTTGAAAACTTTGTTAAACACAAAGTAAATGTTGTTAAGTTCAAAGTAATGTTAATTTAAGCCACTAAGGTCTAAGGCCATCAATCTCCTCCTTTTTGAGTTTAACAACAATAAAACCTCTAAGGCATTAAAAGGGTTTCAAAACTTGGCTAAGTGTGTGAGTTAATGGTGTTGCTCCCCATCAACTTGTGCATAAGTATAAAAACACTTAATGAAATAAAATTATGTCCTTTTACATAAGTTTTAAAGAGTTACCAAATATACTTAGATTTCAAATTACATATAATTGAGTTCAAAGGTGTATCTCAATCATTCAAAGGTCCACTAGGATAGAACTAGAGATTTCTCCTCCTTTGTCAACTGAAAAAACATAAAGATACAACTAAACTATAAAAGAAGAGGAAACAAAACATAACAAAGTTTAAATAACAAGAAAGGGCAACAGAAAAAGGCAATTGAATAAGAAATAAATAAGTTTAAATATCAGTCATCAACATTAAAAAGATGCAAAAATGAGTACAAGATGCATGAATAAGATGTTGATGAGGAGAAAGATGGAAATAAAAAGATAAAAAAAAACATATATCCACGATGGCCTAAAGATTTGTGGAACTCATCACGATTATAAGGATCTACGCCTAGTTTGGTATGGATGTGCTTAAGGTCGTTGTGGAGAGAGCTAAGATACTAATCTTGGTCATCTCTAGTCTCTTAATGAAGGCCTCTTGAGCATCTAGCTTATGCTCAATCCTTTGAAGAGCATAAAGGATTGCCACAAGTGGAGGTGTCCTAGAGGATGAGGATGGATCTTCTCCTCGCATATCCCTTATGTCTATGTTTAGGATCTCAATCTCTTGGACATGAGGTATTCCTTTTTGCTCCTCTTCTTGTTCTCCCATAGCTTCCCCCATTCCTTCTCCAATCTGAGAGGCATCACCTTCTTTTTATGCCTAGCCTCTTGTCTTTCTTTGGTTGGCTCTTCCCTTTCCTTCATTCTAGCCTCCTTATATGTTTTCTTTCCCAACTACTTAAAGGACTTATTTAGTAACCTATTCACTATATTCACCTTCTTAGCAAAAGAGTCTAAGTCCACGAAACTATGGACAAGTGAAAAAGGACTAGATAAAGGGTAGGCTTGAGGGATTTCACAGTCAAATTTGAGGAAATAGGCTATTTGAGTAATGTAGGAGTCAACAAAAATGACACCACTCTTTGACATTTGGAGGTAAAGGAGATGTTCAATGAAGAAGTAGGAGGTTTGAATCAGTTTGTTTTTCAAGGTACAATGTAGAAAGAGGAGGTTCTTTTGGCTTATTTTATCATTTCTCTCCTTCTTGGCAAAGACTGAGTTGCAAATGATTTTGTGAAGTACAAAATGGCCAAGGGTATTTAGGTGTTTGGCGTGGGTGTGGGAGGCTAGAAATATCTTTGTACAGCCGATCTCTTCCCGAAACTCCCCAATGTCCATGTCGAACTCATTGAAACTCATGATCCCATCCTTAAAAAATCCAAAAACAAGCATCAAGGGCTGCCTTTAGTAAGATTTGCTCCTTACCAAACATCTGAAACTTCTTCCCATTGTGTCCAAGGTCTCCCCCAAGCTTTTTGTTCACTACTAAAGAAGAAAGGAACTCTACGATTAGGTTTTTATAACCGAGCTACTTCAACCTGGCAAATTGACTCAACTTGAGGTTGCCAAGGTAATGCATTACCTCATCCTTCATGCCCATCAACTACAAAGCCCTATGGCTTATCACCTTTGTCTATATGAAATCTCTTTCCTTAGTAGCCCTACATTTCACTTTTTTATCCACATTGAGGAAGTCCCACATCTCCTTGGGTTCTTGAGGTGTTGGGGCTACAGATTGAGTTTGGTCAATGGGTTTGTGGAGGTGTTGGAGGTATCATTTGGGATTGAGGTTGAGAACTTGGTTCTTTGATAGAGATACCCAAAGTTCTTGTTTTCTTAGGGGGTGGAGGAAGCAAGTCCTTAACTATGTCTTTCCCCTTCTGAGATCTACTAAGCTTCGTTACCTATTGTGGATATTCAAAACACATAAAAATACAAAGAAAAGAGAGTTTTAAGGCCTAAAGAGGGAGGAAAAGAATAGAAAATCCTAAGAAAATTGCTTAAAACAAAGAAAATAGGTGTAAAATATCACTCTTATGCATTTGGGGCATTTATAGGCATGTTGGAACACCCTAGAACCCTAAAAGTCCAAAGAATCTAAAACTAGTCGTTTTGGAATGGCTATATTTTTTAAAAAGAATCGAGCCACTTGCGATCGCAGTTTTCAAAAATTCTATAAATTTTGAATCTTGAATTGAATCGTGACCGCAATTTGAGTAATCGCGTCCGCAATCATAAAGATTTAGCAACTGTACAAATCCTTGAAAATTTTTTCAAAAAATCTTAGAGAATCGAGAGGGCGATTGAAATAATCGTGACCACAGTTATTTAGTATTTTTCAAAAATCTGTTTATGTCGCGGACCCGATAAGCAAATCCCGGTTGCGATTAAGAAACATAAACTTTCTTTAAAAATTGAGCAAGATCACAACCGTGATTGTGGACATCATAACCGCACATTACAGGTCCAAAAGCATTTTTCCAAAAGTCAAAGCACTCTTCCAATACATTAAACTAGCTGTAAAATAGGATTCGAATATGCAACTAACTCAAATGCAACACTCCTAAGATACCATAGTCCTTAGTGCATTGTGCATTGTGTCATGCAAGTACTTTAGAATTATTTTAACTGCATGAAAATTGATTCTTTAATACATGCTTGAAAGCGTGCACATTAGCAAACGATAAACATAATATCAGGTATACTCGATGTAAGATAAAGAAGTGACCAAATCATACATTAATACTTTTTCTCATCTACATTCATACCTTTCTCATCTTTGTCCAATTTTATGGTAATGCTAATGGGAGTTTTGCTTGGCTTGCATCCATCCATCCTAAACCCCTTGATCAACTCCTTCATGTGCATGGCTTGGTTGATAAAGATATCATCCTTGCCTTGCTTCATTTCCAATCCCAGGAAGAATTTTTGAGCTCACGCATCATGCTCATCTCAAATTCTCTAGTCATGCACTTAGTAAATTCCTTGAACAAACTCTCATTAATAGCACTAAATATAATATCATCCATATAAATTTGAACAATGAGAATATCTTGCTTATGTCTTTTTAGAAAGAGAGTAGTGTAAATCTTCCGCTTTGCAAAATTATTTTCATAAAGGAAGTTACTTAGCCTTTCATATCAAGCTCTAGGAGCTTGTTTTAAACCATACAAGACTTTAGTAATTTTGAAAACATGTTTAGGAAATTCTTAAATTTCAAAACCGGGAGGTTATTCAATATACACTTCCTCTTCAATGAAACCATTTAAAAAAGCACTTTTGACATCTATTTGAAAAAGCTTAAAATCCATGAATGATGCAAAAGGAAGTAAAATCCTAATGGCTTCGAATGTTGCAACGGGTGCAAAGGTCTCATCATACTCAATGTCTTCTTCTTGATTGTGCCCTTTGGCAACCAATCGGGCTCTATTTCTAGTGACTTGACCTTACTCATTAAACTTGTTTCTAAACACCTATATAGTCCCAACAATTGGATGATCCTTAGGCCTATGAACTAAGTCCCAAACCTTATTCCTCTCAAATTGGTTGAGTTCTTCTTGCATGGGAAGTACCCAAGTCTCTTCATGGATTGTCTCATCAACATTTCTAGGCTTAATTTAAAAAAGGAATGAAAGATTATAATTTAAGAGTTTAAGTTGGTTTCGAGTACTTACACCTTAGAGGTTTCACTAATGATATTGTCCTTAGGATTATCTTTGGTGAAGATCCATATAGATGGAAGGTCTCCATACTCTTATTGGTGATCCACATGAACCTCCAATGATTGAGACTCATCTTTTCCAATTGTGAGCTTTTCAAAGTTACCTACAACATCATCACAAGAACTACCTTTAACAAGATCAAGTTTACTAGTTTCATCAAAGGTAACATGCATGGATTCTTCAACCTTAAAGTTTTTTTGTTAAAGAGTTTATAAGCTTTGCTAGTAGTGGAATAGTCTAAAAAGACTCCAACATCCGATGCAAATTTTTGTTCTTAGTGTTTAAAGTTTAACTCTTGCCACAAAATACTGTAAGATATATGATATATTGGGTCTTTTACCATTTGATAGTTGATAAGAGATCTTGATTAAAAGAGGTCTTTTGAAAACTCTATTTGAAATATAACATTATTTATTGACAACCTCCACCTAAAAGTAGGTTAGTAAACCATACTCATTGAGCATTGTTCTAGTCATCTCAATCAATTTTCTATTCTTTCTTTCAACAACACCATTTTGTTGAGGAGTTCTAGGACAAGAAAAATTGTGTGAAATACCATTTTCTTTATAAAAGTTTTCAAAAAGCTCATTTTCAAATTCCTTTCTATGATTAGTCTCCTCAAGGTAGTTATGAAATATCATTTTTCATTTTGAACACATTTTAAAAAGGATTTAAAAGCATTAAAATCATCACTTTTATGAGCTAGGAATGCAACACAAGTGTATCTATAGTAGTCATTAACAATGACATATGAATAGTGTTTTCCACTCAAGCTAGCTACTTTAGTTAGACCAAACAAATCCATGTGAAGTAATTCAAGAGGTTTAGAAGTGCTTATTTCTTTGGCTTGAAGAAGGACTTTGCTTGCTTTCCCATTTGACAAGCTTCACACACCTTGTCCTTGGAGAATTTGTTCTTTGGCAAATTTCTTACAAGCTCCCCCTTGCTTAGGCTTTCAAGCAACTCCATGCTTGCATGCCCAAGTCTCCTATGCTAAAGCCAAGCATTATTGCTAATAGACACAAGACATTTAACATTCTGATTTATAAGGTTGTGTAGGTCAATTGTTTTGACATGGTTTGATCTTTTTCCATTGAACACTACCTTGTTTTCCAAAGACTTGATAACTAGGCAAGTGTTCAAGTCAAAAGTAAATTTGAATCCTTTGTCACACAATTGACTTACAGTAAGTAGGTTATGCTTCAAACCATCAACCCAAACCACATTTTTAAATGCAAGTAGAAGAGTCATTACATATGGTGCCAATGCCAATTACCTTACCCTTAGCATTATCACCAAATGTGACTGTTCCACCTTTCCTCTTCTCAAGCTTCGAGAAGAGCTTTGAATTTCCAGTAGTGTGCTTTGAGCATCCGCTATCTACTTATCATAAGCTTGCTCCAATGGTTGCCTTTGAGTATACCTACAAACACAAGTTATTTACTTATTTTTTGGTACCCAAATAAATTTGGGTTCTTGGAGGTTAACATAATCAAATGTTGCCTAAATAGAGGTGTAACCTTCTTATATGGCCAAAACACATTGATGTGTCCTTGCCTCATGCAATAATGTAGATGAACATTAGGAGTAGAGGTCCGCTTGCTCAATTCCTTATGTCTCTTAGTGTGGTGTTTCTTAGGCAGTTGGCTTTTGGAAAGAGACTTGCCTTTGGCTTGCCTTGTGAGGGCATAGCCCTCTTAGCCATTGAGCCATTTGTTTGCTTATGCTCTTGCTTAGACTTAGGCTTCCGACCCTGAGTCTCAGCTAGATCCACACTTGAAACTTATAGTGATGGTGATGATTTTACAAAGATAGTTTTATGAGGTGCACAAGAGGTTGAAGCCTCATTGAATCCCAAACTAGGCCTCACTTGGGGGAACCTTTGTGACAACAATAAATCATCAAGGTTTTCCTTCCCTTTGTGAAACTTTGTGAAGGATTTTGTCAACTCCTCAACTTCATTTTTCAATGAATTATTCTCTTTAGAAACAGTCATCATTGTTGAGGTCTAGATGTGGCAAATGGATGGTTTTTGGGTGGGTATGGGTTGGGCCTGAATGGGTGGGTTCAAATATCACCCACTCACTCATTTATAACCCATATAATTTCTATATAGGTACACATCTAACCCTTATTAACCCTTACCCACCCATATACCCATTTAATATCTAATATCCCTTTTTTATATTTATTTTTGGACTTATATTTATTTTTTTTATAAGCAATGATTTTATATGCCACAAATCGGTGAATGCTCAATGAACGTTATGGTCCTCTGCCTTTTTTTTAATGTCTTCTTTTGGGATTATATAGAAGATTGACATGTACCTAATTGCGGAATTATTCGAGGCCTATTGCCTATGATTCAATTTTTATTTTAAATTGAGCGTTCCTCCAGTTCCTTTTCTTTGTTCATCAGAAAACTTTTGAGTCTTTAGTTGAATTTGAATCCAAAAGACCTATTTCTAAGTTTAAAGAAAAAAATGAAGGGACTTTTGTTCTTCTAGTTACTGGTTTTGGTTTTGTACCAGTGATGTGCCGTTTTGTACGAGTAAAGAGTGCACAAATATTTATTTATTTGTTATTAGATTTTAGTCACATTTCTTTAAATTTTTTAAAAATTCTTAATTTTGAATATATCTTATAATAGATTTTTATTAAATTTTTTTTATTTGGTTTCAAAAAATATATATATTTTTTCAAACAGTATCATTTTCTTACAATTTTTTTTTGGTTAGATAATTGACAATAAATATTTTTGATAATTTTTTGAATCAAAATTATAATTATCTTACTTAAAGAATACTTAAATTAATAGTTAAATGGGTTTGTTGGGTACCCATATTCAATCCTCTCATGACCCATGTATTGGAGGGTTGAAAGGGTTATTACCCATTTATCACCGATTTAAAAAATAACTAACACATTTATCACTTATACCCTAATTATATAGTAGGTGGGTATGGGTAGATAGAAGGGTATGTGTGGATTTTGCCACCCCTATTGAGATCTTAGTGAGTACTTCTTGTAGTTGACCCTTAAGTTCTCCATTGGAAGAGTTAAGATCCTCTACTTGAGCCTTTAGCTCACTATGCTCTTTCTCAACTTCTACACTTCTTTTTTGATGCTCAAGCATCTAAGAGTGGTAGAAGTTGTGCATTGAGTTGAGCTCCTTGATGAGTTCTTAGCATCATCATCATCATCACTATCGGAAAAAGAAGGAGAAAAAGAAAAAGATGAAGAGCAAGGAGAATGTACATCATGAGAAGAGTCAAATATGGTAATGAATGCAAGGTTGGTAGTTTCTCCATCACTCTCACAATCACTTCCTTCATCCTCTTGAGAAGAGGAGGAGGAATCATTATTGTCCCAATTGGCACTAAATCCTTTCTTGTGCCTTCATTTGAGAGTGGGGCATTCAATTATGATATGCCCTTTCTTCCCACAATTATAGCACTTGATTGTGCCACTCTTCTTCATCTCATTTCTTCTATCTCTATCTTTTCTAGGATAGCCATCTCTCTTCTTGATGAACTTGAGGACTTTCTTGGAGAGAAGTACCAAGTCCTTTTCTTTTAAGGCTTCCTTTCCTTTTTCTTTTATTCTTTCTTCTTCACTATGCTTTTGTATTGACTTGAGAGTAAGTGACTTCTTCTTTTCTTCCTTCTTCTCTTTCTCTTCAAGCTTCTTATCTTCCTCATCCTTGATAAGGTTCATATCACACATAAGTAAGCTACCTATGAGTACATTAGTGGCAATGGTGGCAATATCCTTTGATTCTTCAATGGATACGATCTTAACCTCAAGCTTTTTCATTGGCAAGGATCTCAAGATCTTTCTATTTAAATCTTCCGGGCCATAGATCTTGCCAAGCTGCTTTAAGTTCTCCGCCAATGTGAGAAGCCGATAAATGAGGGTGGTGACATTCTCATTGGCCTTTCTCTTAAAAGTTTCATATTCAAGACCAAGAGCTCTACCTTTTTGTTCTTTACTGAAGTGGTTCCCTCATTGTAATTTGCTAAAGTCTTCCAAATGGAGAAGGTGGTTGTTATACCCTAGAGCATTCTTCTCTTGACAATGAGCCAACGAGAACAAACATGGTTCTATGGATTCTACCATTGTTCTTCTTGTGAGCGTCTACCTAATCCTTCCATGGAATCTCTAACCTTTTATATTGGTGGTGTTCATTTTGTAGGGACTTGATCCCAAACATTGATTTAGTCACTATCCAAGTAGGATTGCATTCTTACTTTTTAATATGGATAGTCACTTCCATCGAAGTGAGGTCTCGAGAAGGGGGGGGGGGGGGGTGAATTTGTACAAATTAGAAATTAAAAAATTTAAACTTCAAACACACAGGAATGTCAACAAGGAATTTATAGTGGTTTGGGCAACCAATGTCCTACGTCCACTCTCCCAATACACAATTAGAGTTCCACTATTCACCAAGGATACAAAAATGAGAGTTTTACTAAGTTAAGTCACAACTTAATGTTTATTAGGCTCACTTCAAACCTCTACAAGAGTGTTTTTCTAACCTAACTGGCAATTTAGTGTTTGCAAGACTAACACCAAAACTCAACCCAAGTGTTTCCCAATCTCATAAGATTGACACTTGTACAAAGCAATAGACACTCTCCACCCCGGCAATCAATCCCAATTGAATGCTAAAGAGTCAAATCTTCCCACACACAATTAATTTACAAAGAATTAATTACAAAGAGCTTAAGAAAAAATGTACAAGAGTTTGGCTAATCAAAGAATGTGTGTCTTGCTTAAAAGATATTTATAATGGGTATTTATAGCCAAAATACACAAAACTAGTTGTTCGAGACAAAAGGAAGTTTGTGTGTGACAACTAGAAAAGTTGCAATTAATGCTTTACAAATGTGTCAAGTCATGGGGGCATTTTCCTCTTCACGACCGCGCTTTTCATAAAGTAGTCTAATGGTTATAGTTTTCTTCAAAGTCACGGGGGCGATCCTCTTGGTTGTGGTCATGAATTCATTGCCCAGGATGGACTTAAAAAGTGGTTTCTGTTTCTCTTTTCGTGGGATGACTGGCTAATCATGGTCGAGGTTGAAATTCCTTCTAATTAAATCGCGAGGGCGATTCAGTAGTCACGGATGCGAAAACAGTTTTAGAAGATTGATTTTACACTATATTTTGGTCCTCATGTCCCGAACGTGATTTCCAAATCGCGGCCAAGATTGGTGACAAGTCACGGGGGCGCTTTCCAAATCACAGTCATGATTAAATGTCATGGGGGCAATTTGCTTGGTCGCGATCGCGTATTACGCGTCATTTTTCAATCTTTGACTTTGTTCGATGAAACTCAACCTACACATTTAGAAACTTTATAAAAGATCAAGTAAAAGTTGTTTAGCTCAAAATAAGGTTGATGGAAGCCACTACGACCAACAAATACAAAATCTTTGTCACTTGTTTAGTTTGGTAACGTGACATTGTTACCCAGTTGCAATTGAGATAGGTCTAGTATCATAAAATTGGTCGTAATTAATTGAGATAGGTCTAGTATCATAAAATTGGTAGTAATTAATCGTATCAGTGTTTAGCCCTTATTGTCATTTTTCCTTACAAATTCTTTTTTAATTTATTGATGTGGGATGACTGAACTTAAATTTAATATGTTTTACTTGCACAGGATTCATCTGCCCCAAAGGAGAAAGACAATATAGACATGAAAGGCAATAATTTTGGCTTTGTAATCATTCCTTTTACAATTGCGATAAAAGATGACCCGTTAGACTACGTTCGCAATGCAAAGGCAACTATGGATAGAAAGAAACATTCCCTGGAAGCTATAGCTACATTGACTTTTGCTAAATTTTTTCTAAAATTATTTGGCGTCAAGGTAAAAGTTCACCTATTCAAGACTAAAGTACATAAAATTACATAAGAAATGTAGCATTTTCTTGAGCACTATAGACTCAATAGAAGATAGAGGACTTAGAAAGATATAATATCGATTAAATTTTTGGGTTTTATATTCCTCAGCTACATACTAAAGTAATAATCAATTTTAGATAATTATAAATATTCTACCCTTATTTAAATGCAGGGTGCAAATTTTTGGTTCAAAAAAATTCCTTCTCGTGTTACGATAATTTTCTCAAATGTGCCTGGACCTGGGGAAGAAATTGCTTGGCATGGTTATCCTATTAACTACATGATTCCAACCGCTTATGGCATTCCTAGTGTAAGCCTAATAACTTTTGAAAGAGTAAATGATCATTTTCTCTATGCTAATTAATTTTGTAGACATATCTAATAGCCACAGTTCTTTAGAATTCCCATAGAAAAAAGAAAAAAAATTTATTAAAAATTCAAAATTGTTAATTATGCTTTATAATCAAGTTTTGTGAACTTTATAAATTAATTAATTTATTAAAAATTCAAAATTGTTAATTATGCTTTATAATCAAGTTTTTTGAACTTTATAAATTAATTAATTTGTCAATCATTTTGTTGGAAGTCATTTAAAAATTTTGTCAAAAAAAAAAACGAATTAAATCCTTTCTAAGTTTTTTTAAACCTTATTTGCAACTCAGGATAGTAAGTTCATATTTATTTTAGAATTGGGAATATTATGATATATTGCTAATATAATTTTTTTTCTCGTGTTATATATATGTATATATTCACAGGGTTTGAGTATCCTCGCTTCGAGCTATGGCAATAGAGTATCCATTGTTTTATCAATGGATGAAAGTATTTTTGATCCTTACCAGTTAGGTAATGACATGGAAAAATCTTTAGAGCTCATTAACGATGCTGCCATAAGCCTTATGGAAAATGATTCAAATTAATGCAATAAGTGGGTAAATTACGTACATTTTGAAACTTTCATTTGCTACCATAAAAAGATTTATCAATTTGGTTATGAATATGTTATTAAGCAACTGGCTTTGTCATTTTTCATGTTTTAAAGATATGTTGGGTATCCATAGGAAGGAGTTCTGGAAATCACTCTGCATGCTTTTGGCATGGAAAATATAGAAGCAACAAAACCGACTTTATAATTTGCAAGAGTTATATATATTTATTGCTTCCGTAAAAAGATTTATAAATTTGGTTATGAATGTGATAATCTTGCAACTGGCTTTATCATTTTTCATGTTTTAAAGATATGGTGGGTATCCATAGGAGGGAGTTCTGGAAATCACTCTGCATGCTTTTGGCATGGAAAATATAGAAGCAGCATGGAAAATAAAGAAGCAGCAAAACCGACTTTATAATTCGCAAGAGTTATGTATGTATGTATGTATAACAATTTATGTGGCGGAAACAGAAATTCAGGGTGGGGTGAACTTAGAGATGAAAAGATGTGGGATTGAAAAAGTTTTAAACCTTAATTAAAATTCAGGTTCAAAAATCGAATCTCTAGAATCGTACCAAATTAAAAATTTTGAATTCGATATTTTTAATATTTTAAAATGATTCAACACTAAAAGTACAAGATATTAATTTTAAACTAATTAAAAGAAATTTAATAAGTTTTATGCATGTAAGAATAGGATTTTAAAAGATATAAAAAAAACTTGACCTAATATATAAAAAAGCTAAATTTTTATATTCATTTGTAATTTTAACTAAATCTTTTAATTTTTATTAAATTATTTTAATTTTGATTTTACACTTCAATTGTGTCAAACTTA